>JACXGM010022606.1:0-16521 GCA_016801145.1 Umbra pygmaea | reverse complement strand
AATTCTGGGAGTTGTGGTAGCTCAAGTTTAAACGGATACAGAAGCCCCCCAGTGGATGCGAAAGGAACTGAAATATACTATCGGCTTTTCTCTGATATATTGAAAAAGAACAGATGTGTATATGACATAAATCATCTATGGTAACGTTTGTAAATGGTATACTATGAAACTGATTTACTGTGGAACACTCCTTTAAGCAATTGTGCATACTGACTTGTATTCTGTGACATATTGATAAAGGGGGCACACGGTTATGTAGATTATGACATCAGTGCATAGGTGGTCAAGCAGTTACAAATAGCATGGTGTTCTGTAGTGGAGGGGCTAGTGTATATATCCATGTTGGCCTGTAGTAGTTCAGGCCATTTAACAGCTGGATGGCCTGCAGCAAGAAGCTTTTATGCAATCTGGTTGTTTAAGTGCCTGACACAGGCCATGGCTAAGGTGGCCAGCATCAGCAACGATCATCTGTGCCTTCCTGTGGTACCTGGTGTTGTATATGTCTTCCAGACCCGATCGGTATGGGTGTACATACTGGACAACCATGTGCATTTGAAATTAAGCGTGCCCTGTCAAAGAAAAGCATCTACTATATTTGGCTGTGTTTCTTATAACCATTCCTCCTGCATTAAAGTCAGCTCGTAAACCATGCAGACAGGTTTCAAACAGTTATGCAAACTGGCCAGAGCAAATAATATTACATTATATGCTATTGAACTTATAAAAACAACCCAGGTGTGGGGTGTTCCCAGTCTGCGGTGGTGAGTACCTATCAAAATAGGTCAAAGGAGGGAAAAGCATTGAATCGGCAACAGGTTCATGGCCAGCCAAAGCTCATTGATGCATGTGGGGAGCGAAGGCTGGCATGTGGTTCAATCCAACAGACCAGCTACTGTAGCTCATATTGCTGAAGAAGTTCATGCTGGTTCTGATAAAAGTGTATGTAGCTGCTGTTTTGGAGGCAAAAGTGGGACCTACACAATATTAGGCAGGTGGTCATAATGTGATGGCTGATCAGTGTACCTATGTTGTCATTACACTAGAGTCAATATGTTTGCTTTCACTCATCGTTAATGTCACATGGTCAATACATTTATTCAGATTTTCCTAATTGGAAGGTTCCTGGTCAGTAAAGAAATACATGCTAGTAGTCCAGAATGAACCTTACCACCTAATGAAAGTCCCAACAGGTGCATTTTAAACATTATCTATATAAAATAAATAACAATGAGAACTTCTTGGTTAAATGAGTGATATGAAAAAAAAGCAATTAAATTACTGTCTTCCGAGATTGTTAGGAGCTGCAATCAAATAGACGTTTATAATTAGTTACAATGACATTGGTGAAAGTCTTTCTTTTTTTTTGGCGTGTTATGGTAAAAATAAAAATAAACTACCATGCGAGGTAAGGAACTTAACTAGTTTAGATGTGGAACTTGGCACAGGCATGCTGTGAGGAAATGGAAAGAGAGAACTGGTGAGATTGGAGTACGGGGGAGAGATGGGGGGGTTGTTGTGTTTAACATTGCATAAACATGAAGGGAGACACAACGTTTCCATGCTGTGTAGAGCGATCCAGTTCCTTTACTTTGAGCTTGTTGGTTAAAATAAATCTTGAGGTCAAACTTCAGGCCCATCCACTCAGTCGTGGGTCAGTGTTAAATTATTCACCATGTGTGGGACCTGGGGGAGGGGGGGGGGGACCAGATCAAGCAAGCAACTCAGAGTGATGCCAGAAACTAGCTAGAGACTCAGAGGTATTGAGTCTAAAATGTGTAAACACCATCCATTTTCAGCCTGGCTAGAGACACAAACACTTGTTTATTTAAATCTGAATCTAGCTGTCTGAGACCCAGCGTCATGGATTTTGTGAAAAACAAGAAATATAATATAAATGTTCTGTCTCACTACTTCATGACTCCATCTAGGTTTTTCCAAAATAGCCCTCGATCCCTTTTAATGTGAAGCCTAAGTAGGGCACTTTTAAGGGATGGGGTAGCATTTGGAATGCAACCATACATACAGTATTAGTCAAGCTGTCTTTGCTTGAGAGGAACCTTCATCTCATTAGCTAAAGTGTCAAATGTCAGGATTTTAAATTTCTACTGTTTTTACCATCTGTTATTGATGTTTCTTACAAGGCCGTTCTGGTGTTACTTTATTTTATATTTTTAGGGTACGTTGATACAGCCAAAAAGTAACCCTCCTCATACAGGATCAAAAATTTCAGAATAAAGGATTTTTTTGACATGCATTTTTATTGACATTTTGCATTTAATAAGTCTTCTGCAGATGCATCATTCGAGAGTAATTTACTGTAATTTATTTAATTTAATTTATTTTTATTTAACCAGGTGAGCACATTGAGAACAGTTTCTCATTTAAAACGGTGACCTGGCCAAGATATAATTGCCAAATAGTGTATATTACACTTTCATTAAATTGTCAGACCACGAGAATCAAACCTGTAGCCCTTGAAAGACAAAAAGCATGCTCTAGCCTTTACTAGGCTTCATAGTAAAAAATCAGACTCAGCGCAAATTCCCTTACCATACTATATCATTTAGGTCTTACAGTGTATGGGCATAGTAAAATATCATGTATGTAACATATACATGAGTATCAAGTCAAGCACATAGTGGATGTCATGTATACGTAGCTCAGAGATGACATTCCATTTCAACGGTGAACATTGTCCTAGAGCTCTGCTCCCCCACCGTCCGTGCATTACACAACCTCTTTATTAATCCCAGCCAGTAGTCAATTTCAATCACCAACCCTGACGTTTTCAAGGCAATTCTCTTATCGCTTCCTTTTTTCTCTTTCTCTCTCTCTTCTCTTGTTCTCTCCATTGCGAGGCATTTTCAGGGTTAACATGCTAATTCTGCTTTATGAGGTCTGACGGAGCCCACTCTTCAACACTTACATCTGTTCAACAATTATTAGACCGTTTTTGTCATAAAAAATTCAACACCCACGAGTGTTGCACGAAAAAATGAAAATGTATTCAGCGAATTGAATTCTTAATTTCTCAAAGGAACAAGGATAGGGCTAAAAACACAGATTTGCTTTAGGATTCTCTGATTATGCATGGTGGCATAGTTGGCTGACTGGGTCTCAGGCTTCAATCAGTGGACTGAGAAGACACCTCTGGATACCTCCAGATCCCAGAGGAGAGCAGCAAAGATTGTGGCCGGTCCCTCTCACCCCGGAAAAATACGTTTCAGAACTCGTCCCTCTGGCAGAAGTTTGAGGTCTATTAAGACCAAGACCCCACGCCACAGGAACAGTTTCTTCCCTACAGCAGTAGGCCTCATGAACATGCTGCTGAAACCAAACTGACTCTGCCCTTCCTCCCGCACACACAAGTCATAAATGTAGATGTAATGTAGATATTTTGTTCATACTCTGCACCTTAAAAGTTTTAACAAATCTTTACATTATATTGCTACATTACAGTATGATACATACATTATATTGATCATATACTGTATATATATATATATATATATATACTGTATATATAAATTGATTAAATTCATTATTTCCCTCAAAGATCTACAAACAATACCCCATAATGACAATGTGAAAGAAGTGTGTTTAAAATCTTAGCAAATTTATTAAAAATAAAAATGAAAAAAGCACATGTCCATAAGTATTCACAGCCTATGCTCAATATTTTGTTGAAGCACCTTTGGCAGCAATTACAACTTCAAGTCTTGAGTATGCTACAAGCTTGGCACACCTATTTTTGGGCATTTCCTCCCATTATTCTTTGCAGGACCTCTCAAGCTCCATCAGCTTGAATGGGTAGTGTCGGTGCATAGCCATTTTCAGATCTCTCCAGAGATGTTCAATCGGCTTCAAGTCTGGGCTATGGCTGGGCCACTCAAGGATAATCACAGAGTTGTCGGGCAGCAAGGATGTTTTTATACATTGCTGCATTCATTATTCCCTCGATCCTGACTAGCCTCCCAGATCCTACCACTGAAAAGCATGCCCACAGCTTGATTCTGCCACCACCATGCTTCATTGTAGGGTTGGTATTGGTCCAACCGTAAATCTCAGAATTTCTCCCAAATTACGTTCTCAGGAAACTATTTTGAAAACCTAAATTACGTTCTATGCCAACCTATTTAGGGTGTTTTTATGTTTGAACTGCACATTTTGTTATTAGGCTATATTTGTACTTGAATTATGTTACTCCGGTACATTTCGTTTAGCGGATTTATGCGAGAACATTCCATACATTCCATAGCGTTCGAAATTATATTGCAACATTCACAGTTAAGGTTAGGTAGGAGGATACTAACGGTTAAGGTTAGGCATGACGTTACTGAGGTTAAGGTTAGAATTAAGGTTAGGGTTAACATTACAAAAACCGTCAATCACGTGTCTGCATGACGCAAGCAATGTAGAACAAAACACACAAAGTGCCGGTCTGGATTTGAACTCGCGAACACTGGCATGCAAGTCGCGGATTTATACGCCCATCCACCATGCCCGACCTCCGCCCTAGCAAAAACTATGCTATCTACATGCTACGTCAAGATCTTCTAATGTTCATATTGAACGTTATTAGAGTGTTCAATTTAGTTCCCTACAAACGTAATTGACCCTCTCATACGTTCACATATTTCGGTTTTACAAAATAGTTCCCTCAGAACGTATTTAATGTGATTTAGGGCTGTATTGGTCAGGTGATAAGCAGTGCCTGGTTTCCTCCAGACATGACGCTTGCCATTCAGGCTATAGAGTTCAATCTTTGTTTCATCAGACCAGTGAATTTTGTTTCTTGTGGCCTAAGAGTGCTTCAGGTGACTTTTGGCAAACTCCAGACAAGCTGTCATGTGCCTTTTACTGAGGAGTGTTTTCCGTCTGGTCAAACTATCATACAGTCCTGATTGGTGGAGTGCTGCAGACATGGTTCTTATTCTGGTAGGTTTGCCTCTCTCGACAGAGAAACGCTGGAGCTCTGTCAGAGTGACCATCAGGTTCTTGGTCAATTCTCTGATTAAGACCCTTCTCCCCCGATTGCTCAGTTTGGTTGGGTGGCCAGCTGGAGGAAGAGTCCTGGTGGTTCCAAACTTCTTCCATTTACGGGTGATGGAGGCCATTGTGCTAATTGGGACCTTCAATGATGCAGATATTTTTCTGTACCCTTCCCCAGATCTGTGCCTCAATACAATCCTGTCTCGGAGGTCTACAGACAATTCCATGGACTTCATGGCTTGGTTTGTGCTCTGACATGCACTGTTAACTGTGGGACCTTATATAGAGAGAAATGTGCCTTTCTAAATCATGTCCAATCAACTAAATTGACCACCGGTGGACTCCAATCAGGTTGTAGAAACATCTCAAGGATGATCAGAAAAAACAGGATACACCTGAGCTCAATTTTGAGTGTCATGATAAAGATAGTGAATACTTATGTACATGTGCTTTTTTGTTTTTCATTTTTAATATATTTGCTATGATTTCGAAAAACACATATTTTACATTGTCTATATGTTGTGGAATTTTGAGGCAAATAATGAATTGAATCCTTTTCGAAATGTGTAATGAATAAGACTCCCGGACTCATTATCCACAATAATAACAATATTTATTAAGCAGGGTTCTTATCCTTAATTGGCGCAAGCAGAGAGTGTTCAGAATGGCTAGACAGAAGGGCTGTAAACCGGGCATGGTAGTCAAGGCAGGCAAGAGTTCAATACACGTACGGGGACTTCAGGGCAGGCACAGGTCAGTACAAGGGAGGTCTTAGAAGATCAGGAGCAGGCTGGACGGAGTCGGGGGAACAGGCAGGCGTCGGTACACTGTAGTCAGAGAATACGATGACAAAGGCACAAAAGGGTATTCCAAAAAGCAGGTAGATTATCCAGAAGAGACAGTCAGATCAGTACATTCAAACTTGATAATTAAAAAGGCTCAGTATGTGCTATGACGAAACAACAATACCTGACAATGAGTGAGAGAATCAGGAGTGTGTATATACTGTCAGGTAGGTGCACAGGTGTCTGCACTCTGGTGATTGGGAACGGGCTATGGGGATGCGTTCATGACGAGTGTGTTCTTGTGGGATACCGTTCTGAGATGTTGTGTTGATTAGCAACGGGGAGCAGGTAGATGTTACAATATACAGTATATATATATATATATATATATATAAATAATTAAATTAATATTTAAGTTTCAAAAATGTTTCATAAAAGTTTCAAAATGTTTACATTTCTGTGAATTATGTACAAAAAGACATGCATCAACAGACCAGAAAAAAACTTAATAGTAAATTTATTGTGTTTCATCATTAACCCTGTTCATGATGTTTCAGTAGAGTAGCTAACTGTACGTACACACCGCCACAGAGTTGAGCTTCCAAAGAAGCTCTGGACGCCCTGTCAAGGACACTTGTCAAAAAAGTATGGGGAAGCTTTTGACGCTTTGGGGGCTTTGGCCGCTCTGACGTGATATGATCAGACTGTAAAAAATAGGGCAGGACTAGCATACGTAGCCTTAAATATATCGTGAGAAAATTAATTGCATTCCCGCTTAAATCGAGGGAACATATTTCCAATAAGAGTTGAACTCATCCTCATATGTGTATCACTGGATCATTATGGATCATCGGGAAGTTGTTGTGTTTGGTGCTGCTTCATTGTATTTGCGGAGAAGACATCGACGTCGGACTCAGAGAGTTGAGGTTATGACACACTCCAGGACCGTCATCAAAGGACATCTATATTTCGATTGGTTGCTGGTCGTTAGCCGCTGAACGGCGTCATAGCTCATTACCATAAAGTTGAAAAAACTTCAACTTTTCTGCTTGACGCTCTGGTCGCTCAACACGCTCAAAACGCCCAAAACGTGACGCCGACTGATTTGGCGGTCCTTGCAGCTGAGAGAAGCTGGCTTCCATTGAAAATGAATGACTTCCGGTAACTTTGGAACCTCAAGTCTGTGGCGGTGTGTACATACAGTATTGTTTGATGTGTTAGTGTGGCAGGTTGTTCTCATGATGATCTGTTCACTCAAATGTACAAAACAAGAAATCCATAGACATGCATGCTTCCGGAGCCATGGAAAGGTAAAGACTCAGACATTATGAACCCTAACCGTACGACACCTTACCCTAACCTTAACCTCAATATCCTTGCATTTTACAGCTGAAATAAACGTTCCCCAAGTACATTAAATGGTAATTGATGGTCTATTCATGGAAATTGAACTGCAACTCAAAACATACAAAAGTTCACATTTGAATGTCCATGCCCATAATGTATGGGTGTGGTAGTGTGGAGGTTTAGTAAAGTAGATAATATGGGTGTGGAAGTTGGAGGTTCAGTAGAGTAGATCATATGGGTGTGGTAGTGTGGAGGTTCAGTAGAGTAGATCATATGGGTGTGGTAGTGTGGAGGTTCAGTAGAGTAGATCATATGGTTGTGGTAGTGTGGAGGTTCAGTAGAAGTAGCTAATGTTTGGTGTGGTAGTGTGGAGGTTCAGTAGAGTAGATCATATGGGTGTGGTAGTGTGGAGGTTCAGTAGAATAGATAATATGGGTGTGGTAGTGTGGAGGTTCAGTAGAATAGATAATATGGGTGTGGTAGCGTACATTAACACTGACAACTTACAACTTGTATTTTCAGGGAAACAAAATATAAAGATGTAAGGTACATACAGTTTTTTGAAAGGCATGACACCAAAAATGTATATATATAACACAGGCATGTACTGTATATATACAGTATATCATGCCTGTGTTATGTCATTATTAATTAACAGGTTTTAAGGTATGTGTAAAAAGTGTGTGTGTTTTTCTCTGTGTGTGTGTCTGTGTGGCTGGGGGAGTAAAGGCAGTCTAATCTGAAACCTAATGTTATTTTAGCACCTTAATTGAAGAATGAACTTTGTCATGTCCACACTGGGAAACAATGGGGGTATGTACAATGACAGATCTCTTTAATAAACTTGGCCCTGACACATCAGGGTATACCATTATAATTGCATTGGCTGAGACCATTTTAAAATCCTTTGGCAATGTAGCTCCTTTCGGTTTAAACACTCAGCATGCTTTGGCTACACAAGACAAACCTATGATATCAGAATAAGGTTGGGTTACTAAAAGATGCTTCACTGGTCTTTCTAGGACTTTATTCAGTGCATAAATGTGCATTCGAGGTAGTTCCGGCTCCTCATCCTTCTTCATGTCTAGTGTAGGTGTTTAAATGCTCTTCTCACAGCGTTTGGTTTCAAACTGAACCAATCTTTGTAGTCAGGTTCATTTGAGATATTATGAACTCTTCTGTTGGGAATACTTTTCAAGAAGGTTGACATCATGGTCCATCATTGTACAAATTGCCATACGACAGTGCCTCCTAAACTGGCTCTATTTAACAAATAATTATATTTAACAATGGATGATAGAATGACATCCATTCATGGTGATGGGAATAATACCTATGATAGCTCTAAACCAGGTCCTAATGAGATAGAACCCATTAAGATGCAGAACGGCCAAAGATCCAGGCCATGGCGTTGGGCCACAGCCTTTACCTCGGCTCCCTTTGTCCCTTCTCTCCCCTGTCTTCCATGCCCCCATCCCCAAGTTCTTCCCACCCCCTTGGCTCTCTCCATCCCTCCTCTACACCTGGCTTCCTCCATATCTCCTTTACTCCTCCATTTCACGTCTTCTCCCTCTGGCTCCCTCCATTCCTCCATCCTTCATCAGTCTTTCCCCCCCTGGCTCTGGTACCCTCTGACAGGCTGGAGGGATGACCCTGAGAATCACATTATGTATATTTCTTAGCAGCCCCTTGCATTTGCATGTAGAAGACAGTTAAAATAAGGCCATAAATCAGGCCGCAAACATATAAATGGATTTGCGGGAGATTGAAACCCTCGGTGAGTCTCTTGAGCAAATATTTCAAGCCCCGTCTGAGAGATATCCACTGTCATTAACTAGCAGAGCCTCTCTGACCACTCAGCTTGTATATTTCCTTCATTACATGACGGGAGGGGGTTGTGGTGGTGAAGCGGCTATACGACTGGCTGCTTCGATAAATCTACCTGCATATTCTGATATGTGCTGCTTTGTCATCAGGGACTAAAAGAGGCTTTATCTCCATTTCTTCAAGAGGCAATGGCTAATGCTTCAGATAAACAGTGTCATTTAAAACCTTTTCTGTGCAACTACCAAGCACACCAAAATTGGTTCTGTGATAATTCACAAAATCGTACCATTAATGTTCTTAATAGCACAGAAACTCTTCAGTTATGCTGATTATTGTTAATATTCGAGGAAAACATTCACTTAATGTTCCCAGAAAAAAGATTATTTCAAAATGTTAATTTTCCTTTCAAGGTTCCTAGAGTCCGGGTACATTAGGATATGTGAATAATAATCAAATGTTACTTGTCCCATGCTTTGTAACCAATGCAGTTCTTGAACAGGGCCCTTAAAACAATTCAATGTTATGATGTGAGAGAAAGAAACAGAAGCGTCATGCACCTATTTTTTTAAGGGGGCACAGTGTGCACAACACACGGAAACAGGTACAGGGGCCCACAAATACTGATATTAAAAGGAAAATCCACTTGGCTCAAAAATCCAGGGGGCACGTGCAATTTCAATGGGCATGACGCGCCTAAAAAGAAACACGTTAGTATGTATAATACACTGCAAAAACAACAAATCTGAAAATGCCAAATTATCTTGTATTCATCATTTTAAATATTTGAATCTAATTTTAATTATTATTTTCTTATTATGTTAAACTATTTACCTTGTTTTTTTCTTATTTCAATAAACCTTGTCAAGTTCAATTATCTTACTTTAAGCATATTACATTTTATTTCAAGTACTTGTTGTCTTGTTTTTGGTCAAACATTGTGCGCTAGGGAGTCAGGTGTCATTTTTCATCCAGAATGTATTTTGCCGTGTTACAATCACTTCCCAAGTCTCTAGCCATGTATTTGGGCTGTGCTCAATAAGAAGTAATGAACCCGTTGTGTGTGAACATGAATAAAGACCCAGGGTAAAATCCTAACCAGACCACTGCAGATGGCCTCGGACAACCAGGGGCATTGTCCACTTCCACAGGATCAAGAGAGTGTGGTCATTTGTTGAATTAAAGGAAACATCTTGAAGGCTTAATCAGTTGAAAAATGCTGCATCCCCAAGGAGTTCCTGTATCTCCTATGTGGTTCACTACATTTAGTAGGGTGCAATTTGGGATGCACTCCGTGTGTCATGTCTGTGTAGTCAGGAAGGGGCAGCACTCACCCAGATAGAAGCTCAGAACAAGGGCAGCTCAGCCTTGATTCACAGTGACCAGGGTTTAATCAAATTAGGCTTTTATGCTAAACTAATTTATTTGAGGAGATTGGGTGGGTAGACCTCTGGTAGGTTGGGTAGAGAGACAAAGCCATGAAAAACTGAGGTATGAGAGAGAAAGAGAGAGAGAAATATAAATAAATATTTAAAAAACACATATCACAGTTATGGCCATGTAATGATTGAAGTTTTCTATTATTATTTTCACTGTGGTAGGTAAATGAGAATGACCAAGGTCCTTAGAAACCATCTGATGAGAATATTAATCTGGTTCCTTCTCCATAAACCTTGAGCTGAATGTTCATTCTGAATTGGCTTTATTTATTTTGCATTTAATAAGATCACAGAATTTGTCCAAAGACCTGCTCAGAGTCAACAGAAGATCAACCACATCCAAGCTATTATCCTGAGCTACACAGATGCTGCCTTTGTCAGGGAGCATATCCAGAATGCTTTAGCAAGATTGTTCATTTACAGAGGCGCTCCTTCAAGTCAGTCCATACCATCAACCAGCGAAGCCCAGATGTTGTAGAACATCTGAATGTGCTAAAGTATGGCATGTCCAGTCAAAGATCCAGCACAGCCAGCATTGGCCAACACCTGCCTATGCAGATGGTCCTACCACTGTATGTTCCAACTCAGTGCATCCACTGACACATTTAGGCACATGTAAGTTAAAAAATATCTTGTTACATAGTGATTGTAATTTTTTTAATCACTTAAAGACACACATTGTCAAAGGCACATATGGCATTCCCCAAGAACACAAAGATATCTCTTTGACATAAAGCTGTATAGGCACACCCAGCTATAAAACTGATACTGGTTTTAACTTCAACATTTAGGTGATGCTTGTTTTTGTTCAAGCTTACAACATTTAATGTTTTTGAGAATAGGTTTTTCTGGCATGTTTAATGGGCACTGAATAGGTAATTAAAGCACAATTCTCCAAAATTATATCCCACAATTGACCAAAAACTGTTTTTACAATCCCTATTTTTATATTTCTGCAATTCTTATTTGCGTGGAACATACTTGTTTGAATAAAAATAGTGATTATCGGTGGGTATATAACCCAAATTGGTACTGTGTTCATTCATGTACAGTAGTTATACGTTGAGAACATTTTGAGTTGATTTATGAATACTGAACAATGGAGAACAAGATACCCAAAAGTCCATCCCTAAAATGTTAAACTAGTCAAATGGAGGGTGTCAAAAGGTATTAAATGCATGGGTACCAATTTACAGAGCACTGCTGCTCAACTGAGTAGAAAGCTAAAAAAAAAACCATTTGTCTCCATACGCCTTTCACCGTGATCCAGTCTGCTGAAGCATACCTACCCTTCGATATGGAAAGCATTTTGAAGATACTTCCCAAGAAATATTGGGCAATGTGTAACTGCCTGGATAGTGCCCAATATTTTTGTCAAGCTCAAATAATCCACTTTTACACACTTTAGGCATGTGCTTCGACAACATGACATTACAACAGTCCTGTCACAGGAAATCTGTGTCAAATATCACTTGTGGGACCGCTATCGTTATTATTTGGAGGTCGATTACTTCTCACACGAAAGGAGGGAAAAAAACAATGTTCAAAACAAAATGAAAAATGGTATCAATATGACATCATGCTTGTTAAAAGATAGCATCCCCTTCCTTACTCATTTAAATATAAGCCATGTTTCCAAGAAGAGGAGAGCACACATTTGTCTTTCGAGCTCATGAGTTCCTGTTTACTATTTCATGATTTCCGTGCATGCCTCTCAAATGAGGAAAATAAATGAAAACACATTACTCTTTAATTAATATCAAAGAAGAGGGAGCGACACATTATCGTCATGTAAATACAGAGAACATGCTGCAAGCGTTGTGTTTTATTTATGAGGAGACTCGTTATCACATTGCATTAAAGCCTAGAGGACAGAGCTCGGGTCAGACCGAGGCAGTTTGAGGCTGTTAATAGGCAGATGGAAGTGTTGGTCATACAGTATATCTACATCACTAAAAGCCCCCTATGCCCTATCTGGTGCACCTCTTTTGATCAAGTCCCTATTAATTCAGAACTCTCATCGTTGGCTATGGTGAGGCGATTTGGGACGCACACCGCATACGATCTTGGAGGCCCTGCTGCGGCTTTGTCAGCTTGATTGGCGTTTAAGCTATTGTTTTAGCACATTAACTTCTGCAGTCACAGATGTCAGGATATCCTTTGCTTTAGCTGCTGACAAGCTGTCACCGAGACAGTGAGTGGTGGCTACTATATACAGTAGACATCCAGCAACGGATTAAACCAAAAGCTAATGTCCCTTATTCTGGTCCTGGCCTTTGTTATGTCAGTATAGATGAGGAAACATGTAGAGGTCGGATGGTTAACAAAGAAACCATCAGATGACAAACAGTTGAATGGTTAATGTGTTTGGCCAGTAGCATAAGGTTGATGGGGAGGTTGTGAGGAGGAGACAGGATATGAAGCTCTTTAATGTGAAATCTGCTTTTGTTTATCTTTCCCCTCGTGGCATAGTGCCAGGAGTTAATTCTTCTTGGTACCAAGCCATCTTTACATTTGAGCTTATTTCATCACCATGCAAACACGTGTGCTGTGCCTCCAAGGACTCTTTGGGCATAAAAATGATTTATATTTTACATTCTAAAGTGAAAATATGATATTTAATTACTTTGGTTGGAAAACAGATTTGTCCTGGAATGAGTTATGGACAATCTTCTCCATGAGTGGAGTAAATATAATGTCAAGTGAGAGGTATAAATCTATTGGCGATGTGAAGGTTAGACAGTTCTGAAGATAGAATGTAAATTGGGGGTTCTTGAAAATTTGGACAATCCCTATTTTTAAAAAGATATTGTCTATAACCAAATCTCATATTAACATACAATACTTAATGACAGGCCTAATTATCAGAGACCATAACGTAATATCAATAAACTTGTAATTGTATTCATCATTTTTCAAAAACTGTATTTATGTAAAAGATATGTCTTTTATTTTAATGAAAATGTATTCCCAGTCCAGTACATCAAGCAACATGTTATAATTGGGATCATGGTGTATAAATGTATCAAAGGTAGAGTATTTGAAAGACCATGTCATTACACAACATGTTTTTTTAGGAAAAGAATAAGGTTAATTATAGATAACTACAGTATTTAAAATCCAGATAAATCTAGGATTTCAAGCAACTCAACACATTTTACAGGAATCCCCGTTTTGCCAGATGAAATGTAAAGTCAAAGATAGCTATTGTAAGAAGAAACAAGTTGGATGTTCCTTAGTTAAGATTGTTAAAGCAGTACTACAAATTAGAGGGGAACTTAAGGGATATTTAGAATGCTAGACATTTCCAGGACAGTATTACAGTATGTGTTTTATGGACATTAAGACATATGGAACGGTGGATCTGAAATTCTTTAGGCTACACATTTCTACATCACATTGTGTATTGACTGGGGCAATGAGAGCTTAATATTAATGTGGTCATGTTATGTTTTCCCTTTTAAAATGTCTGTGTTAAACCAATCACACTTCAAGTCATTCTAGTGGTTGTCTTTTTTGTCCTAGGATGTCTTTCAGATACAGTATATTCTTATGATGATAAATATTGGATAATATACAAGGTGGCACACATGTTTTGGTCTGTACATGAAAACAAGTTATTACGGTGGGTCCTAACTGACCGTGTTCTGCTCATCTTGAGATTTTCAATTTACATGAGATCCCAAAATCAGATTGGCTACAACTGTTAACTAACACAACACAAGAATTTACAGGTAACAAAATATTGTTCAATCTGTACAGTAGTTACAGTAGCTCCATGGTATAACTGTCTTTCATTATCTATTTATAATTATTGGGTGAACTGTATGTTAGAATCGTAGCTCATTTAGAATGCTAATCATGGCTAATCAAGGTCCGAATCGTGACCCCTAAAGGAAGTGACTTGGCCCAAAATGTACACACTTGTTGGGAAATTTCCTAGCAAATCCTCAACATGGAAAATATTTATATTTTAAATATATAAGCAATTCTGTCAATTATCTAATAATGCTCAAGATTGATTTTTATTAATTCCAACTATTTGTTTGCTCTGATTTACAAAATATCCCAGAATTGTTTAAAAACAGATGACTGCATAGCATCAACCAAAAAAGGTTGCATTCAAAAATATAAACAGTATTTTGCAGATTAAATGTTTTGAAATATGAGAACAAATATAAAGAAGATAAAAGAAAACTATTTTCAGTGATAATAAGATTGAAAATAAACAATTATTGGGCTGCAGGTTTAGTTAAAAAATCGTTACCTTTGGTTACCTTACTCTGTCTTTTGCTAAAAAAAATTGATGGAACAATAATTTTGTGGCATGCAAATGAAAGCGTAGCGAAAAACCAATAGGAAAGCTTGTAGGCGGTACTACTAAACATGCATCCCACATGCAGTTTTGGCCGAGCTACTTGGAAAATGTAGTGAGCTAAGCTTCCAGTTACTTTACATTAATGGAAGCTTCACTACACTGAAGCCCCGCAATGGGGAAATGTAGCAAGCTAAACTACAGAAACATGGCAAAAGTAGTTTACTACATCTAAGCTATTGCAGTTTTTTTATTCGCTTTGGTACTATTTTCACAAGTAAGGTGTACATTTTCAAAACTCTTAGTACAAAGATCCAAATCGATCACACTTGTAACGCAGCTAGTCTTTCAAAACCTGATGGAATGCTTTCAGTCAGTTGCACACGTTTTCAATCCACATAATCATTGTGACAAACACAAGATCATTGTAATATGTAATGGGAACATTTGGTTTAATCACCGAAACACAACAGTATGATCTTCTTTCAGTATAGTACTTTTAACAATCAGTTCATCCAACAGCAAACAACGCAAGATACATGTTTCAAATCGGCCTTAGAAGTGCTGAAATGCATTTGCTACAGTACTATATTGTAAAAGACAGATTACACAGTTTCACATTAGGCAATACACTGACATTACGTACATTTACAAAATCTACAATTTCCAAAATATCAATCATATGTGTAATCAGGTGAAGGATCAATGAAGACATCCTCTACAATCATTTGGGCAAATTCTTTTTTTTGTATTTCTCAGATATAATTGTAACATAGGTATACTCTCTATTATGTAACGAAATGAGAACAAATCATAACATTTAGTGCACACATTACATTAATTTGGATCAAGCCTGTCTTGGGCATTTGGCCATAGATTCTCATCCACATCACAATTAATGTTATCATTGTTCAAGCACCTTGGGAAAAACCTTATGGCTTGACGAATCCCTGCTTGACATTGGTCTACATTGATGTCATCACATGCATCATCCATGGCCTGAAGGAGGGTGGCACGCTCAAAGGGTTGGCGATCATAGACCTTTCACCTCCATGCCTAAACAAATTCCTCAATAGGGTTGATGAAAAGAGACTATGGAGGCAGGTAGAGAGTAATGAATCGAGGATGGGCCTGAAACCATGCTTGAACTACCACTGCATGGTGAAAGCTGACATTGTCCCACACAATTACATAGGTTACCCCTTCACCTTGACAGGCTGCCTCAATTACACTGAGAAACTCAATAAGATGTGCAGCATTATAGGAGCCAAGTAATGGCCTACGTCCTACGACACCATCTTCAGAGATAGCTGCGCACATGGAGATGTTCCCTCCACGTTGTCCAGGCACTTGGACAGTGGCTCGTTGGTCGATGATATTCCGTCCACGGCGACGAGTTTTTGCAAGGGTAAAGCCCGCTTCATCAACAAAAATGTACTTGTGATGGTTCACATCAGTGTGAACCCCCATAACCCTCTAAAATATATATTTTGGTTAGTTCAGTAAATGTGTTTCATTGATACCTGGTGCCTCTTTAAAAGGCGGGCTACTGTTGGTAGGCTGATGGATGCCACATTGGCAAAGGTGTCATTGTTCTCCTCAATTGCCTGCTTTATTTCTGACAGCTGTATATCATTCTTGGCCCTCATCATTTCCACCACTGCCAACTCTTGCTGGTCGGTCAACACATGGCCACGGCCACCACTATGGGGTTTTCTGTCAAATCTAATCATAGAACAGAGTGTACAGTCAATAGATCATACTGTACAAATACTGTAACATGTCTGATGAATGAACAGAGTGTACAGTCAATAGATCA
>JACXGM010022605.1:0-16615 GCA_016801145.1 Umbra pygmaea | reverse complement strand
AGACTCAAGAAGTTTGGCATGTCTGTCAGGATTTTAACTAACTTCTACAGGTGCACCATTGAGAGCATCCTCTCAGGCTGCATTACAGCCTGGTACGGCAGCTGCTCTGCTGCTGATCGTAAGGCCCTTCAGAGGGTGGTGAAGTCAGCGGAGCGCATCATTGGCTGCTGCCTCCCCTCCGTGCAAGGCATCTACCATAAGCGATGCCTCAGGAAAACTAAGAACGTTCTTAAAGACCACAGCCACCCAGGCCGTGAACTTTTCTCATTACTGCCGTCTGGTAGACGTTACCGGAGCATCAAGGCACGGACCACCAGACTTATAAACAGTTTCTTCCCCCAGGCCATTCGTCTGCTCAACATGGAACACAGACACTGATCGCAAATCGTCTGTTGAGCACTAACACTCTCTGGTCACTTTATGCTCTCTACATCTGATGTAGCAGAAATTCAAATGCAATTTTTAAAAAGCAATTTTCCATGCCAAATCTATAATATTTACTACTTCTACTGTTGTACATTTTCCAGATCACTGCTCAGTACACAGTGTTTAATTATTATTATTACTACTGTCACTAATATTTTAAAAATTCTTTATATTGTTGTAATTCTTTTTTTCTCTTTTAAGCCCACTGCATAGATGCGCCGTGCCATGGTATAAGAATTTCTCTGCATAGGATGATGTATGTTATTCGATGCATATGATAAATAAACAACTTTGACTTTTGACTTTGACAAGCTCTGCCCCTGTGTCTTTTTCTTGAGGAAGCTGATACTCACCAAATGGAATTATGATGTCGGTGATCGAGGGCTGTTGGCAGTCGTTAAGGCTCTTATGGTCTGGAGGCACTGGCTTGAGGGAGCTAATCTCCCATTTCTCATTAAACTGACCACCATAACCTGGAGTGCATCCAGGCAGCAAGGAGGCTGAACCCTCACCAGGCGGGCTCAGACCACCCCCTCCTTTGGTCATCCTGGTATGATAAGCTGCCTGGCCGAGAGGTACTGGTGGCCTTCCTTAGCCAAGGACATTTCCTCCTGCACCTAGAGTATGGCGCCGAGGCAGCTTCCTGCAGGAAAATGAATGCCTCTGCCGGCTCTACAACAACCATCTTATTCATTGTGGACCAGACCAGTTCTCCAAGGCTTAACGTCTCTTATCCCCACTACCCTGAAGAACGCAGAAGTCTTGTTTTCACATGCCTTCCGGCACTATGGCATCCCAGAAGATATTGTTTCGGACTGGGGCCCCCAACTCAACTCTCGTGTGGGGTAAGTCTTTATGAAGAATCTGGGGTCCGGGTTCTGCTTACAGGCATTCGGAGAGTGTAAACCAGGACGTGGGCAGGTTCCTATGGTCATACTGCCAGGACAGGCCATGGGAGTGGTTGGCTATCATGCCCTGGGCCAGGATGCCCAGAACTTACTCCGCCACTCCTCCACAAACCTCACAACGTTCCAGTGTGTGTTGAAGTTCCAGCTGGCTGGCCCTGGCTCCTTGGCATCTGAGCCAGACCGCTCGCGGTGGATGAGTAGATTCGGTGCGCAGAGGATACGTGGAATGCTGCACACGTGCGTCTCCAGCACGATGTGCGCTGTCCACCGCAGCCTGTGCTCAAGCAGGTACACATCTCTGCTCACCCCATAAGCCCAAGTTTATGGGAAGTGGGCAAAATCCCTCAAAACAGATTTCAGACTGATTAAGGCATAGAAAACACTTACTTCAAGTTATCTTTGCTGATGTATTGGCAACAGGCTATTAAAGGAATGGGTTAACATATTAATCCATAAATAAAATCTTAGTTTTTGTTAAAAAATAATAATGTGTTTGTGTCCCTTTCTGTAGAATGTCTTTAAGGATTTTATGAGTTTATTTTGATATTTTAAAAAACAATTATGACCATCCCTGTTTGTTTCAAAAACCTTCAAGCAGCACTGTATATGTAAGGTTTACATATTCACTAACTATACATGTAACATTCTGAGCATATATTCTTGGATTGTTATTCTGGCCTGACCCGTGCATTGTTTATTCAGTATTGTGTTTTGGATTATCCTCTGTAGCTTTCCCTGATCTGTTACTGCCTTGTTTTTGAAAAGCCTGCCTGACTGAGAACCTGATCTGTGTACTGACCTCCGCCTGTGTTACTGCCTGATTAGTGTATGAACCTCTGCATGTCTGACTGCCTGCTTTTTGGCTACTACTACTAGAATAAACATTATTGTTCTTTTTACCTCTTGGGAGTGATTTGTTACAATACAACCAAAATTGAATTCACAATGGCCCGACCCACAAACTACAGGTTGCTCAAGAGAGGTGTGTCAAAGTAATTATGTACAGCTATTTACCCAGTTGGTTATTGTTTCCTGTGCCCCGTTGCTGTGTGTTTTGATGTTTCTAGGTAATTGCGTGTGTGTTATCCATATTAGTTTGTAGTCTAGAGATTCTCTAATTTAATTCTCCAAAGCGATCGCCTTCCTGTTCACCGTAGATTTTTTGTTATTGTCAGTGGTTGATTGTTTACAGTATGTTTTCACTGTCATAAAAATCCCTCCTTATGGATTTGCACACTTGCCTCCTGGCTCCTCCCTATGACAGATGTTACAAAAAGAGAACCCCAGGGCTTAATTTTGGTTTCTCTTGTGTTCAAACTGCATACAAATTACATTGGAGATTGGAGATACTGTCACGGATGATACGAAAAGTTATTGTTTATAACAGAACAAAGAAGAAGAGGCAGCCTATCAGTTTTCATAGTGATGCTCACCTTGGGCAGCTGGTATCCTTGTAGTTGTGTGTCACAGCAGGTTGCGTGGAACACGCTAAGAGGAACAGTGTCACTCATGCGCTGTACCTCGTGGATCATGGCTTGAACATATGGCATGGCATGTCTGTCCTCAAAGGAGGCATCAGCCCGTCCCTGAAGAACCTTCTCAATCTCTCTGTGGCACTTGTCTGGGACAAAGACACACACAGACCTTTTAGCCAGGAGTTCATTCAAACATATTTTCTTGCAAGCTTCACAGTTCCTCTTGAGTAACACATGGATGACCATGAATGTAGAATTTAGACACATAACAGACATCTACGTACATTGTCAGACTGCACCTGTGTAGCATACATAATGTATGCCAGTGTGTGTTGTGTGTATTTACCCACCCTGTACATCTTGGTTGGTCATGAGGTATAGCATTGCAGAACGGAGGGTGTTGGAAGTGGTGTCTGTCCCCGCAAAGAAAAGATCAAGTAGTAGAGCGACCATCTGGCTGTCATTAAACGTGGAGCCCACATCATCTGTCTGAAATGCACACACACAAGCAGACACCAAATATCTCCATGCTCCATCCTTTCTACCAGCCCACTGAAACTGTTAGTCGTGTCAAATGTGAACCAATGGCAGATGGCTTGACAATAAAGCCAGTCTAAAGAATACTATTGTCCTATGCATTTATAAATACTTGGCTGAAAGTATTGGTACCCTTGCATTTTATTCAAATAATTTGTCCTGAGAAGTGTTGAAATAAAAAGACCTATTGTCATCCAAACATGCATGTCTTTGGTTTGCACTGGAACAAAATTTAAAAGCTCTGAAAAGAACGAAATGCTTGCTTCTTCTATAAAGGCATTCTAAAATGGTCTGGATAATATTATTGATACTATTTACGATGAATATGAACCAACTGTATTGTAGTGGTGATACCTCAAGTATTCAATTCTCTTTTATTTAGTATCACATGTGACAAGTGCATAATCACAACTCGATTGAAGAATAAAATTTGACAAATAATGTCAACAAAACACCTCCCCTGAATCTAACTGTAGTTTAGAAAATGTTTTGGTGACGTCACTGTAGGAATTTTCTGACACGGTGGCCAAGTTAGGAAATACCGAACACGCTAAAAAGGTTTTTGTGGTGCCTATCGCGATGGAAACATGACCGGCTGTCACGACCAGCCCCGTTGAGGCTGTCTTTGCTTCCCCTTTTGTTTTTTTAGTTATGTCTCCTGTGTTTTGTCTTATGTCCTCAGTGTATTTCAATATATGCATACAGTGGTTTATTTCTGGTTCATTTGAGTTGCTCCCTCATGTCTTATGGTCTGTGGTTCCCCCCCCTGGTGTTCCTTCTGTGTACTACAGGTGTTCGGGTGGTCTGATGTCATCAGTGTGGGACGGTGTTTACATGTTGATTAGCACGGGTGTACCCTATTGTATCTGATTAGCTTTAGTATTTAGCCCTTGTGTGTCCACCTTGTCCTTGTTCGTCGATGTCTACTGTTACTTGTCTCTAGATTATGCTCAGAGTTCCAGTGTCTCCTGTTTTCGCCCCACGTGGCAGTATATTGTTTCTTAGACAAATAAAACTTTGTGGATTATTGAACCTTCTCGCCTGTCTCTCACTTCCATTCCCCGGAGACGTGACACCAGCACAATGATTTTGAGCTGTTTAGGGATCTGGTATGTTTCTTTAAGGCATTTTGGAGGGAAAAGTATAGCCCAGTGTCAAAAGGCCGTCTTAGTGGCAGGCCATGGGTCCTCCAGCAGGATAATGACCCAAAACATACATCAAAAAGCACCCAAGAATGGATGAGAAGAAAACATTGGACGGTTCTGAAGTAGCCTTTATAAGTCCTGATTTAAAAATCATTAAAATAAGTCAGATCAAAACCTTGCAGTATGGAAAATGCAATCAAACCTAAGAAAAATGGAGCTGTTTGCTCAAGATAAGTGGGGCAAACTACCAGTCGAGAAGTGAGGAGGGAGCTACAGACAGCGCTTGTTTACAGTTATTGTCTCCAAAAGCTGTGAAATGAAATATGAGTTTTCGAGTCCTAATATCTTTGTCTGTGCATTTTAATGTTTTACTATTTAAAGTATGGTAATATTTTACATTATCAATCAAAAAAAAAATCAATTTATGTTCTAGCCAATGTAAAATAAATAAGGGTGGATTATAAATACTTTTGGCAATTTCTACTTGGCTCAGGGAAAATTATGAATTTTCTTTAAAAAATTGGAAGGGTATCAATACATTCAGCCACATCTGTACATCAAACTTCCTCATGCTACAGAAACAGGCTCTTGCCCGTTCCGAAAAATCAAGGCTAACTTATACTAGGCTAATTTCTTTCTATGGCCTACCTTGTCGATCTGGTCCAAGTAGCAGTCAGTGAAATCTCTGGGCTCTCCTGCAATCCTCAAACTTTTGTGCTTGGTCACAATCTTCCCAATAAAGTCTCTAATTTGTTCACATTTGTGGAAAGCATTCCAGAATGGCAAAGGGAGGGGCCTTAAAATTGGTAGAATTTCATAGAGCTAAAAATGATAGATCCACAGCCAGAAGGAAAAGCACATGAAGGTTATGTGGAGCACTGAGTCTACAAAAAAAGGTTTATGTTTGTTGCATTTTATTGAACATACAACTTAGCATTATCTTTGCCAGTGTATATGTTTTAATTCTGTAAATATATCTTAAATTACTACAGAAAATGAGTTCATAAGGCTTGGTGGTGGCTGTTGGAAAATATGTTTTCAAATTTTGAAAGCATTTTCCTTGTTCTTAATCTTGTGACGTCCAAATTCCAATTATGGGCTTGTGTTATTCAAACAACTCCCAAGCAGGTTTTGGAGAGTTAACAATAAAAACAGTGATGTCCTCTGGTGGACACTTTGATAAGCCATTTTGCTTTCCAAATCAGGGAAGGATTTGTCTTCCAGTACATTCTGGCTGGAAAGACAGCCTCCAAGATTGAGGTTGAATGTGGCAAATTAAACTTTCCACAAAATATCTACAGCATGATAGACAAGGCAGCACTCTCCAACATTACAGTCATTCATCACTGGTAATGATGCTTAGCCAATTTGTACCTCTCTTTACAGGACCTCCAATGTTAAGTTGGTTAGCATAAATAGTTATTTCTTAGAATGTAGTGTAGCTGCACAAGGGTTTGACTGTACCATGGCCCAAGGTCCGAAACCTTCCTTGGTCAATTCCTGCAACAACTGGATTAGTGTGAGGAAGACTGGGTCATCATTTTCAAACCTCTGTCCAAAAATAATTGAGCAGATGATGTTGGATGCCGCCAAATGGAACAGATGCTGAGGGTCCATGGAACTGCCTAAAAAAACAGCAAATATAACTGATGTTAAGGTTTTTAATGCGAGCAAGCATTTAAGTGAACTGAAGTTATAATGACCTTTGAGTTTGGGGAAACATCAGGGCCTTCTACACATTCAGAAAAGGCATACGGATTGAAACAAATACAGTAGATAATTTATATTATTCATTTTACTTAGTTGTGCTGTGAGGCACCAAGTTTGCGCCTTGACCCTGACCATGGCTTCTCTGAATTTGCCCAGAGCTCTAGCACGAGAACATGGCTACCCATGATTCAGAATAGATAAATCATATTACATACCATGCCACTTCACTCTCCAGCTACACCTTGTGTGCATCTCAGGCACCTGTGAGTTGTATCACAGAACTATATTTTGTGAACGTAATCTTTACACAAGTGTGCTGACTTAAAGCTTCCATGTTTGACAAACAGTGTAATAAGAAGCAGACGGCTCAGCAGCATGTGGTTGAAGGAAGCATGTGCGTGACCTTCACCATCCCACACTTTTCCAATTAGTTGCAGAACTGTCTACATTGCAGAGTCAGGCGGAATTGAATATAACCCAAATTATAAAAAGGATAATTTATTTTCTTAATTGTGTGTCAGTTATTGGGTCACCTGCTTTTAGGACTTGATAATCTCTCCCACTCTCCTATACTGTTTGATGCAGAATCTCTCCAGATCCTCTAATCCCTGATTCTCACTTTCTTTAGCTAACCACAGAGGTTTTCACTTAATTTTTGTGTGGATCTGTAGAAATTATTCGGATTTACCCTGCAGAAAATTCCAAACACTGGCCCAGTTTTAGCCTCCTGGCAAAGGCAGACATACTTTGGTCTAAAATCTTTATGGCATCTTCAGTCTCCTCCATCCTACACTACCCCCGAATTTCCACAAATTATTACATATGGCTATAGTCTGAAACTTTAGCCTGAACATTATAGATACTAATATTATGTCAGACAATAATTGGAGGTATCTAATTGTAACAGGCCCCATTTGGAACACCCCTAAAATATTGGTAAATGTTTATGCTCCTATTTTGATGATGTGGATTTTGCCAATAGGCTGTTGGGAAAGTCCCCTAACTAAACAGTCACCGACTGATATTTGCAAGAGAACTGAACTCTGTTATTGATCCAACTTTGGAATGCTCCAACCCAAAACTGTGTCCCAGTCTAGCATCTCAAATTTCGGACTCAGAATGGAGGTTTTAGAATCCACGGGCTCGTAAGTATTCTTTCTTTTCACAGGTACATCATCATGGCCCCCTTATACATAGTTATTTCAATTAATCCCTGTACTCCTCCATACTGGAGATTCAATTTCCCTCCTTTAATCCGATGCAAACTTCTATGGCTTTATCAATACCTCAATTGCTAACTTCCTGAATTTTAATCAGACAAGCTCAAACTTCATTTCTATAGGAGACACTTAATGCCCATCTCAGAGGTGAGATTATTTCTTACTTTTCTCATCTAAATAAAACCCGGAAGGCTACAGTGCATCCGGAAAGTATTCACAGCGATTCACTTTTCCCACATTTTGTTATGTTACACCCTTATTCTGAAATGGATGAAATTAATTATTTGCCTAAAAATTCTACAAACAATACCCCATAATGACAATGTGAAAGAAGTATGTTTGAAATCATAGCAAATCTATTAAAAATAAAAAAGAACCAAATAACATGTACATGATTATTAACAGACGTTGCCATGACACTCAAAATTGAGCTCAGGTGCATCCTTTTTCAACTGATCATCCTTGAGATGTTTCCACAACCTGATTGGAGTCCACATGTGGTACATTCAGTTGATTGGACATGATTTGGTAAGGCACACACCCTAAGCACACAGCCAAAATAACAAATGTGTGGCTACAAGTCAACTCTGTGAATGTCCTTGAGTGGCCCAACCAGAGCCCAGACTTGAACCTGATTGAAAATCTCTGGAGAGGTCTGGAAATGGCTGTGCACCAACGCTCCCCATCCAACCCGATGGAGCTTGAGAGGTCCTGCAAAGAAGAATGTGAGAAACTGCAAAAAAGTAGGTGTACCAAGCATGTAGCTCATATTCAAAAAAACTTCAGGCTGTAATTACTGCCAAATGTGCTGTAACAAAGTATTGAACAGAGGCTGTGAATACTTATGTACCTGTGCTGTTCTTAATTTTAAATGTTTAACAAATTTGCTAAGATTTCAAACAATCCATACAACAATCCATAAAGCAGGCATTGACTTATTAATGTTTGGCTATGCACAAATCTGCACCCCTATGAGTATTGGGGCACTTGGTGACTGCCTTGTCTGCCAGTGCCTGGAGCCAGGCCTGGATTTTTATCCAGGCCTTTGGTTTTATATTCATTAACTTTTTTGTCAGAAAATGTATTAAGCTCATTGCATTGTCTTCAAAAGGTCTCTAAGGGAAAATTTTAAGGCTTTTCTGATTTAAAAAAAACAAATTACCAGTAGATATCTTTTCAACTAACATACTAGAGACCCTGACAGGTAGGTAACAATGGTATCATTTGCTAACCTGTATCCAATTTTAAAGAACGTAGAACCAAGATGATTCAAAAAATGATTCACACATACTATGATCCATGAATCATATGACACATAACATGATCCACAAATGCAAATGTGTTGTTTTAGAAATGTTTTAGCATTATTTATTTTTATATTAGTTTACAAATAAAGTCAAGCACAATTTGTTTGTGGATAGTAAGTAACATTTGTCCATTAATTTGTCAGCAGCAAAATTAAATATAGGATGTAGTTTCTTGAAGTATATATATATTTATTTGACTTATATATATATATATATAAGTCAAATAAGTCTAAAAACATGAAGTTTATTTTTGGAGAAATCCAGATGTGTTTAATAAGAGGATGTTTAAAAAAAAAATTAAACTCTCAAACTAGTGAGTATGACACACTTTACAGCCTCACTGGCGCATGTTGTCACTGTGACAACAAACAACAGTCACCATTTATTTATGTACTAATCGAATGACCAAGCAAAACAGTTCAATGAGGTTTCTACTCATTCCATTTCTATGGGAGGATCATCATTCTCAGTAAATGTAATAAAACAATGGTATTAACTAAAACATAACATTTTTTTGATTAAACTTTATAATGAAATACACGTTTCCTCCAGCGTGATCTTTTAGAAATCTGTGAAACTGCCAGGGAGTATGAACATCAGAATCCGTGGCAGTTACATGGAATGGCAGAAAATTCTGTGAAATTAACACTGATCAAAATCCGTGGCAGTTTCACAGAAAAGTCTGTGATTGGCGCACAGTGAGACCTTGCTGTTAACTCGATGTAAGCCTTTCCCAAACCCCTAACCTAACCTTAACCACTCAGAAACCTTGCTGTTAATTCGATGTAGGCTAAGCCTTACCCAAACCCCTAACCTTAACCACTCAGAAACCTTGCAGTTAACTCAATGTAAATTGTATTTTGTCGTATTGTATTGTTGTAACCATGGTGATAGTGAGTAAAAAAAATGATAAAAAGCACATTTGCAACACGTCTGCATCGCGCTGACATAGAAAACAGAATATATGCAATGTGTCCGCATGGATTCGAACTCGCAACGTTTGGTATAGTGAGTCGCATGTTTATACGCCAATCCACCATCCCCAACCTGCCAACCTGCAAAATCTATGCTATTTACACTCTGCTACGTCATGCTGCGATTCCGTGAAACTGCCACGGATTTAGGAGTTAAGGATCCGTGATTATTCCACGGAATATTCAGCCATTCCGTGAAACTACCACAGAGTTTGAAGTTAAGTATCCGTGGTAGTATCACGGATTTCTGAGAGATCACGTTGTCTCAGTGGTCTTCAGTAGTGAAAATCTCACACTCTTTGGTAGAAACCAGAATAGCCGTAGGATGGAAAATCATATCCTCTCAGCCATACTAGTGCCATTCATTTATGGATGGCTCGTGGTACTTCCTTCCTTCCATAGACACAGTAATTAAGATGCATAAAGGAGGATGTCCTCTGATTTGTTAAAATATGGATTTACGTAGCTTTCCGTACTGCACACTTTCATCTAGCAAATGCAGAGATCATACAGTAGATGCAGTGCGAATGAGCCTTAAAAACTTATGTTGTTAACGGGAGCGAGCAGGTAGAATTCCTACATGTCGCTGATGTGAGAGAGAGACAGGAGAAAGTAGGAAAGTTGTATGCACTTTTTTGCTAAATCCCACAAAGTTTGGCCTTGTGAATTCAATTTTGAAAATAATTATTGTTGGCAATTGGGAATACCTGTAACGTCCAGCCCTAGTAGTCTGTTATATGGACTTTCTTTTGTTTAGTGTCTCTTGTGGTTATGTCTCCCCTTTTGCCTTCAGTGTTTACATTGTGGTTTAGTTCGTTAGATTTATTCCTCATGTGTCCTCAGTGTTACTGCCCTGTGTGTTTGGAGTTCAGGTTCCTCCCCCATGTGTGGTATATGCCTCCCTCCTGTGCCCCTGTTGTGTATTGCATGTTCCCACTCCTCACTCCCATGTCTTGTCACATGTTTCATGGTAACCAATAGATCACGGTGTAGTTAATTTCCTAGTCCAGGTGTTGTACATTGTCCTCGTTAGTAAGTGTATTTTAGTTGAGTGTTTGGTCTTGTCTCTTGTTGGTCAATGTATCCTGTTACGTGTCCTGTTCCGTGGTTTCTAGTTATTTCAGATTTATATTCGTTTAGCCCCTCGTGGCAGTGTTTTTGTTTCCAGTAAATAAAGAGTTATATTTGATTATTGCAACCTTCGCGCCTGTCTCACAATACCGGCTTAACTGTCTTTTAAATACTATATTGTAATACTGGGATTCATAGTGTAATTTTTTGAATTGGAGGAACTTTATGCTAGATAAGAAGTAATCATTAGAATGTAAATATGATATCGTAATGTGATGAGAATGTGGGACTGTACCAGAACTTCTCTCCAGCTCGATGGAGATGTGGGAAATCTCCTCTAGGATGCGCTCTTCCATGGAGCGTTTGCCAAGACCAAAGTTCCTCAGTGTGGTCAGAGTGAAACGCCTGTGGTCCCTCCAGCTTGAGCCATAATTGGCTAAGGTAACCCCTGGTGATGTACATGCACATAAACACACACAGTATCATCATTGGCTCTTTCCTACAACATCAATATTAATAATATTCCACAAATCATAAATTGGTTCACAATCTTACCTTTGTTTTGTAAGATGTGGCTGACCATTAAATGGTTTGGTCGTCCTGCATATTCCACTGCGCGGGTTACCAGTGCTTCACGAATCACCTCAAGGCCACTTATAACCACAGCAGGCCTTGTGCCGATGTACAGACTAAACACGTTCCCATAGCGCCTCTTTAGCTGAAGCACAAAAGGAGGATGACATAGGTTTTTTTCTGTAATTGCTGTAACTGAATTAGTTATGGTCTTTTATTGAAAAAGTGACAAATTTTCATATTTAAAGCTAGAAGCTTAATCTTCAAACTTATATCAAACAATATATCGCTCACGTCTAACCATGACACCACATAATTGTGAAAAGAGAATTGCAAAACAGTCTATATCTTTTATACTCAACTCTGGACCTCGAAGCCAGATCCACTCCAATTCTTCATTGCAACCCTCTAATCTGGAACTTATTTAGACCTGTGACACCAGGTGAGTCCAGTTAAAGGACAACTCTGGCGCAAAAGGAACCTAGGGGTTAGTAACAAATTGGTACAGAGTCGACCGTTCTGTGGGATATGTTTTCATGCTAATCGAATGTGTCCAGTTTTAGTACAAATACATAATTACCTTATAATGCTAGTTGTGTGGTCATGGATGAAATAAAAATAAATTGCTATTGTATACCACTAAAAAGGCTCAAAATAGCACCACACTTCCACGGTAGCATAATGAGGGTCCATACATGCAAACCGAAGCATTGAGAACTTTGTACTGTAAGTGTACAGACAGTTTATTAGAAATATAGTTTTAAAAACATTACCGTTCATGAATACAGCCAGGCACCATCTTCGGAAAAAAAGACTCAACAAGTCATACCACAAACTCTGTGCTACGTGAGCTGAACTCTAAGCAAATTGTGTTTGATTTTAGTATGCATGGCCAACTTTAAGTCTTGCTCATTGTTCTGCATGAATGACCGCAAAACCTCTTGCCATGGAAGATTACAAGTCACAGTTCAGCTCACGTAGCACGGCGTTTGTGGTTCGAGTCGGGGTATCTCAAACGATTGGGACATTCTTTTTGTTACAACCGTAAATCTCAGAATTTCTCCCAAATTACGTTCTCAGGAAACTATTTTGATAACCTAAATTACGTTCTATGCAAACCTATTTAGGGTGTTTTTACGTTTGAACTGCACGTTTTGTTATTAGGCTATATTTGTACTTTAATTACGTTGCTCCGGTACATTTCGTTAAGCGGATTTATGCGAGAACATTCCATACATTCCATAGCGTTCAAAATTATATTGCAACATTCACAGTTAAGGTTAGGTAGGAGGATATTAACGGTTAAGGTTAGGCATGAGGTTACTAACGGTTAAGGTTAGATATGACGTTACTGAGGTTAAGGTTAGAATTAAGGTTAGGGTTAACATTACAAAAACTGACAATCGCCTGTCTGCATGACGCAAGCAATAAAGAACAAATCACACACAAAGTGCCGGTCTGGATTTAAACTCGCGAACACTGACATGCAAGTCGCGGATTTATACGCCCATCCACCATCCCCGACGTCCGCCCTAGCAAAAACTATGCTATTTACATGCTACGTCATGATCTTCTAATGTTCATATTGAACGTTATTCGAGTGTTCAATTTAGTTCCCTACAAACGTAATTGACCCTCTCATACGTTCATATTTGACATATTTCCGTTTTACAAAATAGTTCCCTCAGAACGTATTAAATGTGATTTAGGGCTGTTTTGTTATGACCTACAGTGGAATGTGAATCCCATGAGAAATAAAAACTAATTGTTTTGCCAGCTCACTAGTTTTTTCTTTAAAAATGGTAAATCTATTACCAATTCTCCAGGGGTATGCAAAGTTTTGATTACAGCGATCTTTAACAGTTGGAGATCAATCTTCCGACGGCACCGCCCCAGAGGCTCCGACCCACACATTTTGAAAGGTTTATACTTCATGGATGATCCGTTCCTCGAGTGATGTAGAAATACTTCTTTTAGGTGCAACAAATTGCCAAACTAAGGACCAGAATGGATGTGTTCCACTAGAACTAACCCCAAAACATGTTTCGTATGAAAAAACATTTTTCATGAAAGTTACCCTCTAATATGTACCAAGTCCCTCTCCAGCGATGCCTTGTGTGCAGATTGAGATTTAAGAATTAAGAAGTTGGACATGACCAATTGGAGGGGATTTGGACATTACCAATTGGAAAAGAAGAGAAATTAGTAATTCCTTTTTGTTTTTTGAGATGTCACTGTGTTTGTCCCTGTGTTTGTGTTTTGTAGATACATTTAATAACTTACTCCAGTATGTTCTTTAACAAAAATATCTAATCAGCCAATCACTTAACCTAATTTTTGAGTCACCCTCTGTGAATCTTATCTATAATATAATGACATTTTCGAAGAAAAATCATTACATGTACTCAATATTTGTGAATAATAGATTTTTATAACTATAGTCAATGTTTTTTGGGGGGATTAAGTTAATTTTCATACCAAAGCGGGACTTTGCAATTCATCTGATCACTCTTTATGACTTTCTGGAGAATATACAAATTGCCATCATCAACACTATAGGCTCTATTTTAACGATCTAAACGCATGGCGTGAAGCACATGGCACAAGTGTGCTTTGGGCGTGTCCAAATCCACTTTTGCTAGTTTGACAGTGGATAAAAGGGTCCATGCGCCAGGCGCATGGTCTAACAGGGTTGTACTGATTGTCTTCATTAATTCATAGGCGTGTTTTGGGCATAACATGCAATAAACCAATCAGAGATTCATCTCCCATTCCCTTTTAGAGCCAGACGCGTTTGTACCTTTTGCACATTGCTATTATGACAGTGGATTTGCACTGTAATATATTCATTTGTAATATTTTGCATGTTCGTGTGCTGCTGCGCTTCCCTGTGTGTGTGCAACAAGCATAGTGTCCATGCGCTGTGTATACGCCTAGGTGCATTTGACTAATTTGCTGTTAAAATAACAATGACATGCTGTGCCATTGACTTTAGACCAGGTTTTTGTTGGTCAATGGTGCAATCACTTTCCGATGCCTCAAGATAGCAATACACCCAGAATTATCCTGAACACACTTCCCTGTTTGACCAGCATGTCACAGTTGTGTGTAGTGGAATAGGAGAGAGGCTCACAGGCAGAGAGATGGTGGACGTTCTTCAAGTATTTAATGATAATGATACTCCGGGACACAGTACATGGAGTACATTGCAGGGTACGGCTAAGCAAGAGAATACAAGGATACACGTGAACAAGCCTATGTGCTCTTAGCAGCAGCACAACACTGTTGGCTAACATGTATATAAGACAGGGCATAAACTCTTTCCCAAGCGACTCGCTTTTCACAACGCACCTTCATAGAGTAGCTCCTGGATCTTCTTACACAACGTACATACACATAACAGATAATCAATGACCCACAGCTCTCTCCAGTCCCTTTTGTACCGTCGCACACTCTACTTATAGAACCCAGCTGAATCCAAAAGAGCCACACTACTCCCACTCAACTAGATCTCACGTTAACCAGGAACTGTTTGACTGGAGGAGCTGTCCCATGCACTTAAAGGTATACGCATAATATACGGACAACACAAACCACTATGCAATGCATTGAACCACTAAACTAAACAGAATATACATACAAATTAAACTAGTCAAGTCCTGTAAACGCCAGCTGACACAGGGCTGGGCGTGACATAGCACAATATGGGCGCAGGTGCATTTGCTATTTAAACGATGCGGGTGCTGGATGGGAAATTGATAGCTGTGTCGGTCTTAAACTAGCGTTTGGGCTTTGCGCTGCTGGGTGCAAGATAGGGCCCTTTGTGAAAATTTGTATTTGCGTCATTCTGAAACCTTTTGACCACGACTGTACTTTGCCATAGCTTTACAATTGATTCATTTAAATGTAACACACCTTTGTTATTGTTTTGTATTGCTATTGCAATTTAAGGATAAACAACTCTACATATGTTGAGGGCATATCCTCAAAATGTACTGATCTTTAATAAAATAATATAAAAAATACTAAAGACGAGGCTATGTAGTTTGTCAATACAGTAGCGATTGCATAGATTTTCTGAGTTGCATCATGGGAGAATGTGCAAGTTACTCTGGGTAGCCCTCGAAAGATAGTGTGGTAGTAAAAAATCTAACTACGAAGAGAAACGGAGAGGAGTGTAACAGCACTTTGTTTGACAAATTGGGACAACACTCCATCTCGCATGAAGGTATTGCGATGGAACCATGGTCAAAATGCTCTGCAGAAGTTAAAACCGAGCATAAGAATGGGGAAGGAATGGGATTTAAGTGACTTTAAAAATTGCATAGTTGTTGGTGCCAGATGGGCTGGTTTGAGTATTTCAGAAAATGCTGATCTACTGGGATTTTCCCACACAACCATCTCTAGGGCTTACAGAGAATGGTTTGAAAAAAAGAGAAAAAATATTCAGTGACCGGCAGTTCTCTGGGCAAAAATGCCTGGTAGATGGCAGAGGTCAGAGAAGAATGACCAGACTGGTTCCAGCTGATAGAAAGGCAAAAAGCTAAAGGTATGCAGAAGAGCATCTCTGAACGCACAACACATCGAACCCTGAAGCAGATGGGCTACAGCAGCAGAAGACCACACCGGGTGCTGCTCCTGTCAGCTATGAGTGTGAACCTGAAGCTAGAATTTCCATGGAATTGGACAATAGAAGATTAGAAAAATGTTGCCTGGTCTGATAAGTCTTGATTGCTTGATTTCTACTGCAACATTCAGATGGTAGGGTGAGAATTTTACGTGATTAATACCAAAGTCTGAAATACTGAGAGGGGGCGATCACATTAATGCACATAATGCACATGTCCCTACCACTTTTTGCCAGGATCAATATTGTCACCAACACTTTTTAAAACATATTTGTGGCACGGATTTACCAATAGACTACAAATAAATAAAACATTTCCAGTTAACTAGCAGAGCATTTATTTTGTTTCTTTTGTCAAATAAGAGTCGTTCTAGCGCTGAAATGTTTTTTTTTATCAAGTGATCAAAGTGCTAGTTGCCGCTGTGATCAGTGACGTGGATACAGTGGGCCTGATTTACTAACACCAGCGCAGTTTGCACTGCGTCTGTTTATGCGAGTTCGGTAATTGCGCACGCTATGCTTCCACATTTAGCGTGGTATTTATCAAACCCGATACCCATTACGCAATCAGCGCATACTCCGCCCTTCATTAGCGCGCCTCTAAAAGCGCAAACAATGGCCCCGTATGTATCTATCATGGAT
>JACXGM010022604.1:0-16622 GCA_016801145.1 Umbra pygmaea | reverse complement strand
CCTATGCCTGTTTTGGATTACTCTGCCTATTGATATCCCTAGATGTATCTTAGCCATAACAGCTATTCCGTTTTGACCTATGCCTGTGTAGATTACTCTGCCTGTGAATATCCCTCTTTGTACCTTAGCCATAATAGCTCTTCCAGTCTGACAGTACCTTATCTTGGATTAGTCGTGCTTGTTCCTGTAGACAGTCAATAGGGTCAATAAAATAACATTGTTCTATTTTACCACTGGAGTGCTCATTACAGACATTACAATAGGATATGAGAAATGTAGATTATACAATACAGATAAGTGGTCGGGTTAACGCAGCAATCTACGTCTTTTACGCAGAAATATAAATTGAAAACGCAGAAAAAATATTGTCTTGCACATATAACGCAGAACTACTCATTGAGAAATCCAGTCTGCAGTGCATCTGGAAAGCATTCACAGCGCTTCACTTTTCCCACTTTTTTGTTACACCTTTATTCCGAAATAGATTAAATTCATTATTTCCCTCAAAATTCTACAAAGAATACCCCATAACAACAATGTGAAAGAAGTGTGCTTGAAATCAGATTTTTTAAATATATCAAATTTAAAAAAAAAGAGAAAAAAGCACATGTACATACGTATTCATAGGGCATAGTGAGCAGAGTGGCCTCCATCATCCGTAAATGGAACCACCAGAGCTGGACGCCCAGCAAACTGAGCGATTGGGGAAGAAAGGCCGTGTCTGGAGGAAACCAGGCACCACTCATCACCTGGCCGAAACCATCGTTACAGTGAAGCATGGTGGTGGCAACATCATGCTGTGGGTATGTTTTTCAGTGGCAGGAGGTGGGAGACTAGTCAGGATCAAGGGAAAGATTAATGCAGCAATGTACAGAGACATCCTTGCTGAAAACCTGCTCCAGAGGGCTCTGGACCTCAAACTGTGGCAAAGGTTTATCTTCCAACAGGACAACGACCCTAAGCACACAGCCAAGATAACAAAGGTGTGGCTACAACAAAAATGAATGTCTGGAGAGATGTGAAAATGGCTGTGCACCGATGCTCCCCATCCAACCTGATGGAGCTTGAGGTCCTTCAAAGAAGAATGGGAGAAACTGCTGAAAAATAGGTGTGTTTATATGATGCTTGTAGCATCATACTCAAAAAGAATTGAGGCTGTAATTGCTATCAAAGGTGCTTCAACAAAGTATTGAGCAGAGGCTGTGAATACTTATTTACATGTGCTTTTTTCATTTATTTTTTTAAATGAATTTGCTAAGATTTTAAACACACTTCTTTCACATTGTCATTATTGTGTATTGTTTCAAAAATGTTGAGGGAAATAATGAATTAAATCCATTTCGGTACAAGGGTGTAACATAACAAAATAAGGAAAAAGATAAGTGCTGTGAATACTTTCCGGATGCACTGAATACAGTACAGTGTAGTACAGATGACAAAACAAGATAGTTAGCTCCCCAGAGTTAAGAGCCCTTCTGCTGGGTCATCACCAGTGGACTAGATGAAGTGAATGTAGAGAATATCAAAAACAAAATGCGTTTAGTTTTCCGAAAATGAGGAATATGATGTGAATATGATACGATAGTTCTGTGATCTGAGTTAAAAAAGCAACAAGTCAAGCACTCGGAGCTGAATGTTAAGCGCTCATTGGATGATTTGTCTGTCAGTAAAACGAGGACTGGGGTTGTTTGTTGAGTCTGTGTTTATGATTGGATTCTGATAAGAGGTGCTCTTTTTTAACCAAAGAAGCATACACGTGGACGCACACACAAATGTAACGGGAGGCTGTTCCACTTCTGAAGGACAAACTTAATTAAAGATACAATCTGCAATGTTTGTAATTGCAAAGCTATTTTTCAGGCCCCCCATTTTAGTCCGGATGTGTTATATATTGTTTATATTATATACACAATCTACTTAGAACCATCGTCTTACCGTAGTTAGCTTGAAACCTGACGTGAACTCAAGGCAATAACAGGGATCCTCTAACTGAGCGTCAGGCAGGGAATCCCCAACAAATGTGTGACGTATGATTTGCTAAAGTAGAGGAAGTCCCGTTGATAGAGCTGTCAATCAAACCTGAGCTATACGGTGAGTATATCTAAAATATATCTATATGAGGGCAGGCACAGCCTCTAGACAGCTCTAGGGCATCTAAATTCACATTCTTGTGAACCTAGTGGCCTAAATAGTTCTAAATATTGCCAGAAATCGCAGAATGCATCTTTAAATTAGAATCTGTTGTTCAGAAACAATTTTGCTATGCTGGAATATGGTTTACTTACTTTTTGTTGTATTGTGTTTGGTTCCATTGCTGAAGACGCACCTACTGTACATTTGATGGGAGTTTATTTAGCCAGTGCTTAGAATATTTAATTATTGATCTCAGACCTGTTTTCCAAACAGATTATTCTAAAATAAATGTACAACTGTAAAATTAAAAGCTGATTCAACCGATAGTGTAACATAAAGTAAGTGTTATAAAAGATTTGCAAATGTGGCTGGTAAAATGTTAATGTGGCTGGTAAAATGTGGGTATCCACCACCAGCCTAGCAGAGGCAATGGGTCTGAATAGGCCCTCATGAACAGTAGAGTAAAATTACTTTTTGGATTTGCTGAAAGATGTAACTGCAATTAGATTCACTACAGACATTCTGAATTCAGACACGTGACTCTATTACGTCTGACAGCACAATTGGGGGGATGCAAGTTTTACATTACGTAGCATTCAAATGTAGCATACACTGGTATTGGATTAGTACTCTGTATCAGATCGGTACTCAAAGTTCAGTACTCATATCGGTATCGGCAATGAAAAAGTGGTATTGATGCATCCATAAGAATAAACCACAATATTCAAAGCCCTGTTGGGTAAGCTCCCTCTGTATCTTTGTAGCCTGATTTCCAGTATCACTTACACTTATCATACCCAGTCTGCTAGACGGATATTACTTAAAAGTCCCTAGAACATTTACAGTACTAGGCAGGATTACCTTCCCTTCCAGAGGCATGTAAAAAACTTAAATCCATGCTTCATCTGAATAGGTTACTGCTGTTAAAAATACTTAAAACTATACTGCAGGAACCCAGGAACCCATTCGCCTTTCCCTGCCCAGGGATTATGATGGTGCCTTATCCAGATGCCAGGGATTCCTCCTCCAGCTGGTGCTTTACTTCACCACCACGACATCAGTCGAAATGGGACACGACAGGGTGCCTGACTAGGCATGCATTGGAGTGGGCGTAGGGCGCCTGGTGGGATGGTGACCTGGTCATGGAGGATTATGCAGTGTTTACCAGCCTTTTTAGCGTGGTCTTTGATCATCCACTGGAGGGTCACAAGCCAGGGGAATGCCTATTCCATTTACAGCAGGGGACCAGATTGGTACGGGAGTTTGCCCTTGAGTTCCATACCCTGGCTGCTAGGTTGGGGAGGAGTGAGCGTGCGCTCGTTGACCACTTTCAGTGCAGCCTGTGGAAGTCTGCCAGGAGCCAGCCTGCCGGGACACAATGCTTGGTTTAGATCAGTTTCTGGACATTTCCACCCAGCTGGATAGCCTCCTGCAGGCATGTAGGAACACCTAGAGTAGCGTATCCATTCCGCTCTTCCCAGTGGTCGAGCCAGAACCCATGGAACTGGGTAATACGGGGATCACGGACACTGAAAGGGAACCTGTGAGGCACCAGGAGCAGGGCACATTTTGTGGCAGAAGGGGCACTATATGGCCTATTGTCACCTGCGCCTTTCGGGTTCAGGGAGCAGCAGCACAGGCACTCGCTCACCACCCCAGGTACAGTCCCCTACACATAATAATATTTCACATGTATTCATCCAAGAAAACTTCCTTCAGTTCCCTAGCTCTGCTCTGCTTAAGGCCTTAGTAGACTCAGGGGCAGCAAGGAATTTTATGGACAGGTCCTTAGACATAGCATTACTCATTCCCCTCATCACCTTACAGTGACCCTTACTGGTCAGAGCCCTGGACAGTAAACCTCTAGGGTCAGGGCTAGTGCATAACGTAACCATACCCATCACCATGGTCACACATCATGGTCCTTCCCCATAGATTTAGGGCTACCCTGGCTGTCCGTACATAACCCCTTGGCCCCATTGGCGCCCTCTGCCGTTGGAGAACATCGGTGGACTGGTGTACGCTGTCCGCTCCATCCTGGATTCGAGACATCAGAGGGGTGGCCTCCAGTACCTCATGGATTGGGAGGGGTACGGCCCTGGGGAACAGTGCTGGGTCCTGGCTCGGGACGTCCTGAATCGCAATCTGCTACAGGAGTACCATTTGCGCTGGCCGGATCGCCCAGCACCGCGCCCTCTGGGTTGTCCCCATCATTGGCGGTGTCCTGATGCTAGAGCAGCATGTCGGGGGGTACTGTCATGTCTCCCTTTCCTAAGGCTCCCACTAGCCGATGTGCCTGGGCTACAACGGTCAATGTCACCGGCTTACTGACACCACTGCCCTCATCCTCTAATTGCAGTGCACCTGTGTATTGTTCATCTGTCTGTGTGTTAGATCTGTGAGTTCTACGTTTTAATAATTGCTAAACACTAGCTGTCAGTTGTTCCACCCTGCGTGCCGTTGTTTCATTTGGACTTTACTGTCGCCCGCACGTTTGCCATTTAGGCTTTATTCTAAGAGACATTGTTTGTCTAATTAAAACACAACCTCACAGCACAACCTGTGTTTGACTCCTCTTGTTCATCACTACATTACAAGGTGCAATGTAATAGAAGGACTAATATAGCATAATAGTAAAACGTGCAGCTGAAACGTAAAAAACTTTGAATATTTTGGCACATAACGTAATTCATGTTTTCAAAATAATTCCCTGAGAACCTAATTCAGGAGAATTTCTGAGATGTACAGTTGAAATATTCCGAAACCATGAAGTACATTCCCAATTATTTCTGAAGATATTGTACATCAAATATAAAATATTCAAGGGTGCCAATAATGTTGATCAGAACTGTATGTTTTCTTGCCAGTATTCTCCCTTCCCAAATTTAATGATGTCCAATTTGTGACTTTGGCTTTGCATCTTTGCAGCAATTTGTGACACCCCCACTGACTCCAATTTGCACTGCCTTCTGACAGACGTCACGACCAGGATTTGAACTCCTAGCATGCAATGGCTAAGTGTCTTTCCCACTTCACCATTTAAGAGCAAACTGCCCTGTTTAAATGAATGACACCTATTCCAAACCCTTCCTCTCAGCTGTGAAAGAGAGTCAGGAGAGCAGCGAGATAAAGGACACCACTGCCTATCTCAACCCTCCACCCTCACTATAGATCTCAATGCCTGGCTGCCACTTCAAGCTGTTGACCCTGGCCAGGTGTCATTTGCAGGTGGCTAAATCAACAGGGACTGCTGCAGAGATGCTGCACACACTGAGAAAGGCAACAAACAGCACCAGCCCACCAATTACATTTGACATTCCAAGGCAGCGCTGTAGAGGTAAAATCAGGAACTCCGTGTGCAATAATTACTCACCGGCAGCAATTAATAGATGTCTCTATCCGTGTATTACGTCAGCAAGCTTAAATGACTAGAAATCCATCCGTGCCCTTAAACTATCGACCCCCCCAGTGGTCATAACAGCCCCAACCCATCCCGCCTCCTCTGTCTGGTCTGAGCCTCTCATCCCCCTCACAGAGTAGATACATCACCATCAGCTATGTGACAGGGCTTGGCCAACAGGCAGCCAAAGAGAGTGCCTGTTATATCTCTGAATGTGCAATTAAATGCTAACCCCTGTCGCCCCCACACTGAGTGCTGGGCCGGGGCTAGGGGAGGGATGAGAGGCTGGGCAGGAGACAGAGACTGGGAGTAGAACCAGGCGGAAGTGGGTCCTGAGCCGACCACCACAGGGCCAGCTCAAGGAGGATGGGAATGGGGCCTCGAGGTCAAGTGGAACTCAAAATAACTTGGAGAGGAGGGAGAAAGTGGGAAAAAAGCTTTTATATGTTGCCAAGTAACAAAGAGAAGGGCTTTAAGTAATGATGTAATGCATCCATTAGCTGTTGATAGTGCTTCATAATGTACTGCATTACAACTTTATAAAATGTTAAAGCAGAGCGATTGATAGTAATTGAATTTACTCTCAGAAAAGCACGTCCTTCAAAGTTGTTAAAGCAAATTTGCGATGAGGACATGGTTAAGCTGTTGGCCACAGCCCGAGCAGTTCTTGGCGAAAGTGTGCAAATCCTTTTATGCTTGTGAATGAAACCCACCGAAATCATGCAGCGCACGTCAAGAAACAGTGAAACCTTGAAAGAGTTAGAGGGCCTTAAGTGAAGTGTCAGTCCCCCAGAGGTAGCTCCATCCATCCAGGCATCATGGAACATATGTGATGCAGCATGTGGGCTGTAACTGTGGAGCGCTTGCTACAGTAACACCTGTGATTCCCCCATGCTGTCAGCCCAGCCTTTCCCTTGTAATGGATGGCGCTCCCTCAAGCACATCCATTATACGTGCACATCTGCAGAGACGTGACAATGGCGACAGGTGGCTTGCAGGCTAGCATCCAAAATTAACTGGCCTCTAAATTTGCACGTTCAAACAGCTAAAGAATGTAGTCACGTTAAGGATAAATTACAAAAATGAACTGGCGCATTTATTCACCATTTCGACCATCATCATCAAAATAATAAAAATTGACATTATCCTTGCCAATAAAAAATGAAGGCCACTGGGCTGGAAATAGATTGAGGTATGCTCATTGTAAGTATACACCCAGACATTGCTTCAATACATGATTACAGGTTGAAAACATGTGGTGTCTGGGTCAGATGGGACCGACAAAGAGGGGTAGCTCAATCAGTCCCAAAGGAAGAAGAGGGTGAAAATAAGTCGACCAGTTCCGTCAAAACTGGGGAACGGATGAGATTTGCTTTTCTCCCTGCTTCGGGCTTTAGCTTTACAGAACAAACTGCAGTGCACCACTCCATCTCCAGACAGCCTAAAGACAGTACATAAAGGCAGCAGTGATGACTGCCTCTAGCCAATACCTTTCCTTGTGGAGCCAATCGGGTCTAAATCAGGCCAGTGACAGCCTAGCTGTGTGGGAGGGCTGTAACCAGCCTCATACAGTATCAAGCGCTGTGATGAGACTCCAGTACACTGACTGGATCACTAAGAAGACCAGTGTCTCTCGGCTTCTTTTTTCTCTTTCAGCACGTAGCCTGCCCCTGTCTCTACTGCAGACATGCTCACTACTGCAGAATCAGCCCGTCTGGTTATAGAGGAAATCCAGATCGCATAACGTCAGGCTGCTTGCTCTGCTGCAATGTGTCAGGGCAAGAAATGTGCTACTTCGGAAATAAGATTCAGAAATTTGTGGTTTGGACATTCACTTAATTTACTTAATGGATTAAAATATGATTTTCAAGCTGTAATAAGATCGGAAACACTGCAGTGCTTTAGCAAACACTACTGTGGAGCACTGTGTCAAACACTAACAAGGAGCACTGGTTCAGAACAATAATATAAAACTCTGTGTCAAGACACTTACATGGTTGGCTGAACTTGTGTATCTCTTGCCAAGTTCTGTGGGCATTGCAAATCGTGACAATGCCCACAGGACTTGGCAAAGAATACAAACCGACTGGCAAACAGGCTATGCTTGATCTGCCTCACTTGTTAAATACGTGAAAAATGATCCAACAAAGTAATTTCAGAAAGTCTGGTTGTATATAAACCAACAAATCAAAACTATGAATGGAATATCTGAGAGTATATAAACAAACCTATCAAAACCAAGAAATGAAGCGTGGCAACTGACCCAGATCCAAATGGTTAATATATGACAGGAATACAAATTTTCATCAGGGCTTTAAATACAGAAAAGGAGTTATTTGTTTATGTCATAGCTTAAGTGTAACAGGGCACAATTGTTGACAGAAATCACACAAACTTAGAGAATGAGTGTAGAAACTTGAGTTGAAAACACACAGGTGAATCTTGTGAGCAATCATTGGAAAGACACTTTTGAATCTTTTTTGAAGGAAACTAAATTGCCAAACTCAAACCGTTATTGGATTTGACAGGCATAATTATATTTTGCACATATTTGAGTATATCGCCATGTATGTCATGCCCAAAAAATCTTTTGTAAATCTAATACAAATCAGCCTGTATCAATATGAACATTTATGGGTTATCAAAACATACATTTATTACATTTGTTATTGATATCATGACAAATAAGGAAACTCATCAATTCCATTTTTTTAAATATTTTTCAATAATGCCTAATGTAATCATCATAAAATATTGTTCTTATAATTCTGACTAAAGACTCACATGTACTCCAAATGTGGTCTTTGAACTCAAAATAGTCCCAAGCAAAAACATTATAGGCTGCATGTGTATTTTAGTTTTAAATACATCCTGCAGTTGTCTTCAACCGCATTTCATGTGGAATGCATTATGTTTTCTTAAATTAAATAGTACTGCACAAAATGCGTAAATCTGATAAAATATAGTTAACGATTCCCTTAATTTTAGCTCATCTCACTCAAAGACAGCTTTTAAGTAGCAGGTTGTTTTAATAAAACTGACAAATGTCTCTGCCTTTCCCCAACATCTATTCTTGCCTGATTCCGGTGCTGTAAAGCAAAGCAGTAAAGAAAGGGGCTGGTATGATAGAGATGTCTCATCTAGTAAGCTGTGAATCTTTTTTGTTGGTTTTCCCACAGGCCAATCAATGTTTTTTGGTGATATTGCTGAGGAATCCCATACTGAGTTTGTTGACTTACACTGTAGAAGCAGCAGAATATTTCGAACTGAACCTGCAATATTCCATCTGCAAACATATTATTTTACTTTTTAGTTGCGTATCGTTGTTTAGTCCAATCCCTTCCTTTGGGTGGGCTGTCTTAGGCTGAAGAGTTTCACCTTTTCATCTTAGGGGCATAATTGAATGTCCCCATAGGTGTTTCTCTGAAGTGATGGAATAAAGCTTAACAGGATTATGGCTTTGTAGCGCTGGAATCATCAGTGTTTCATCCGAATCCAGCAGGTTGCCTGTGGAGGTTCAGGACCTTGAAGTGCATGCCGGCAGAGAGCAGGAATGTTCCAGACCAGTAGGAGAGTGCTCTGGGAAAACTGGGCACAGTCCCGGTGCATTCCAGAGGCAGCTCGGAGGGGCAGTACCTCCCCTCTGCTACCCATGAAAGACAATTAGAGAATAAAGGGGGAGGCAGGATAGAGGATGAGATGGACAAAAGAAATGCGACTGAAGACTCCATGCCTGCCATCATTAACTGGGGAATACATTTTGTAGGCATTGGATTGTAGAGTGAGCTGCTGTTCCCTTACACTTTCATGGCATCATATAGTTTCATACAGTTTCCCTGGCCTGCCGGAATACCCGACCGCAGGCTATCACCAGTTCGACGTTAGATGTTGCATTTTATTTTGAGGCTTTCATTTGTCTTTTCACTTGTATAAAATAAGCACCCAGGGGCATTCACACCCTGTTAGTCAACACGTCCTTGCTCTACCCCTGCTACAGTCTTCGGTTCTTGAAGGAATGAGGTAGGTATGACACGACGACGAAGGGCCCACACTATCAAGTCACGACAAACAGCAGATCAATGTGGGCAAGGCCCAGCCTTGATTTCATCACTTGAAAGGGCTTGACATGTGTGACTGAACTTAATATTCAGGTTGTGCGAGCAGTGTGATCACGTGTTTCATACTATGTCATAGTCATTAACTATTCTAGGAAAACATGGTCATAGGTGAAATCTAACATTTTACATCTCTAGGTCAGCGGCGGCGACAGACATTTTTCACTGGAGGTGCTAAAGGGGAGCTATCTCAATGCATGGAAGTGCTGACATGAATTGCATTCATGCCGCTCAGGCGACCTGCACAGCTTTCTTACAACTCAATGACACAAGTGTCTGTTCAATAGGAGAAAACCTAACAACATTTCCCATTTCACAATCTCAAAGTTCTATGGCGAATTCCCAATGAGACAATCACCATAGGCTACTCTTAAAACTATGAATAAGGGACAGCACAACGAATGTGTTATTATTGCTCTCACACATTTTCTGTCAAATGTTCAGCATTGTTAAAAACTCTGTTTTGGGAAGTTCATAACCTATGACCAGGTAAAGGGAGTTCATAAATAACCATTGGCCATAAGGAATAATTTTTTACTCTTTGTTTTCAATTAATTGATGACTGTTTAGGTGTGAACTCTTTACCTGCTCAATTTGGTGTTAATTGGTAGTGCTGCGGAGAAGACACACTCATGTTGTCAATGCAGATTTAGCAGCAAATCATGGCTCTATAATATATTCTGAATCTGACATCCTCCGCTGATTGAGAATGAAATCATAGAGCAAATTGTTTAGTTGGAAAAAGATGTCTGCATTATTATTTCGACAATTTGAACGCCACCTCGACATTGCAGATCAGACAGATCATGAAGAAGAAGCGCGAGCTGGCATTTCCTCCTTGTTGGCAGAGAAACGTTTGGAAACTATGCAGCTGACTTTTGTTATACAAAATTGTATGGACAAAAAGCAATCAAACTTCTCTATTTATGAGTTTTCAATGTGAAAGGCTATTCGTTTTTCACGCAAATACTCGTTATTTCACAAACGTTTCTCACGCATAGTGACAAGATCCATATTCGCGCGCTACTGCTCTAGGTGGAATGAAACCGGTGTATATATAAAAAGAGAGTTGGAGATTGAAATTAACAATCATGTTTTGAAACCTCCCATTTTGGAATGGATTAGTATGTGTTGGTTATGTATGCATAATCTGTACAGCCTTAATCTACAGTGTATATGCTTCATTGCAATGAACCCCAGTAGACTCGGGACAGTCAATGTCAAGATATGTGTCTTCAAAAACAACGTCCAATGTCGTTCTTGTAGCTGTGGCAAGGAGACATTATTGTATCACTACGCTAGGCAACCATTTTCAATTCTCGATTTCCTCACCCTTTGTGGCTACTATCAATTTTCTGATTAAGGCCCTGCTTCATTGAACTGAACCCAGCAAAGACTTGAGACAGTCAATGTCCAGGTATGTTTCTTTCGAATCACATCCAATGCCAATCATTTCCTTGCTGCTCGCGCAACCAGGAAGTCTTCATTGGAATCCTTATGTGCTGGAAAGGAATGCACTCTCTGGCCCTCTACCTCGATGGAGCCCGAATCACCCATGTGGCAACAAGGAGTTGTTAGAGAGTGATGAGGTGAGGCAAACATATGCGATTTCTAACTACCAAATGTAGAGAGTGTCAAATCAGGCAAAGGATTTCAACACTGCTAGGCAACAATAAAGCTACAGTAAATGTGAGGAAGTGACTTGAACACTGGGCCACTCAAGTGACTTCAGCGAAACAATCAAATTTCTCAGCTATGGCCTATAGTTTCTGTATGCTAACTAAACGAGAAAATATAAACAAAATATAATTAACATTTATCTAAGAAATGGTATTCCTAATTTCGATGCTTGTAGTTGGTCCGTACAAGACGCAAATTATCCTGCTTTGCCTGGGAAGGGATGACATTGTCTACAGGGACATCATCAGATCCTCACGCATAGTGACTCCCTTAAGTGCCTGCAAAGTCAGCTGGGAATATCACTCACGCTAATCAGCTAGAATTGTCTACAGTGACACAGAGGATACAAGGAAATTGGAGGAGATGTTTAGTCTTTATAGTAAAACAATCTATTCCATTTTGTTGCAGAAAAGATTGAGTGAAAATAATGCAAAATATTAACATTTGGGAACATCTCCTGTAATGCAGTCTGGAGAAGCCAAAATGTCCTTGATAGATATTTGCAGTCTTTGATCGCAGAACGGAAAACTGACAGGACTTTAATAACCCATCCAAATTCAAATGTTATCCTTCGCCTCAGGAGAATCACAATCCCATCAAATGAACCCATAATAAGAGACCCAGCTGGGAAAATAATAGAGTTCCATCACTCCTTTAACAGGAAAACTGCAGCATGAAATTCACAAGTAAATTAGCTCCTCCACCCAGAGCTACCTTAATTATCAGCTTGAGTCCTGTGGACAAATGTCATTACCAAATGAAGAGCCCTACTTAGATTGTGATCTTGATTAAGGGTTATATGTCAAGCAGTCCAAACCACAATGTCTCGATGACAAGACTGACAACGGACATCTTCTCACTGTAGCTAGCTAAGTGAAATTAGTTGCTATAGGTTTCATAAATAAGCAATATCATTGCACACAATCTTGATGGGAATAGTGTCTCAGTGCCAGACCTTGGCTAACACAACAGTGATCTGGTAGCAGTGCCAGCCTTCCTCTCAAAATTGGAAACTGGGAAATTTGTTCAGGGCAGTGTTCTCTTCAGATGATCTAAAAAAAAAATCCAGTTTTGTCAGTGGGCCAAAACCTCAGGTAGGAATAGTGCTCATTCAAATTTAAGCCGAAAAGTAGTGACGTCACATTCGTCTGTGTTTAATTCCCAGTACTTCCCAGCCGTGTGCACATTTTCAATCAAAGTGGTACATACGTCTTTACTGTAGTCATGGCTCCAGAGATTATTTCGAGAACGTCATGGTGTACACTCTAATTGGTTCCCTCCAGGGGTTAGAGAACATACATACTTTAGGTAGAACATTAAGAGTGGACAGAGGAGTGACAACTAAGGCTGACTCCTTTAAGCATGTGCTTTGTCAGGCTGTATACAGAGAAGGAACACTTATTCCCCTGACAGTCAGACACATTGCTCTGGATAGCTCCTGGCCCAGATATCTACTTTTCAGTTATCACCTTCATTGATCAAAGTGCCTCGGTTTTAAGGTCAGCCCACCGATCACCCACGTCAGACTGTTGTGAACCCTGTCAGATAACATTACGCAGGATTAAGACCATGTCCTATCACCTACATGGCCAGCTACCAAATGTGCAGAGTCAGGGTGTTTTTCCATGTGGGGACGTGATTGGTTGAAAATTGGACGAGTACAGTGTTGGTGTTTGTGGAGACAATAGTGGCGGCCGGTCATGGAAGATCCACTCTAGTTGAATAAAATGTCAGGCAAATGTGGCTAGGAGACCTCAGTTAGCTCACCTCATAGTGTAGAGCAGGGTGCCGTTATCAACCAATCGTAGTAACTTGTTGGGCGTGGTCATGTTGTGAGCCACAGATTTCTTCCCATTGTGAAAGAAGGTATCTGGAGTCCAGATCTTACTGGCCAGGAGGTTGTTCAAAGGCAGGACTTGCATGGGCCCATCAAACTTCAGTCTCTCATCTCTCCAACTCTGACGGAAGAACACATCGATAGTGTATTCCTGGGAACAGAGAGGAGTTTCCGGGGTAAACATTCACAGTCGGATTTTCATCTTACTGTATATGAATCTCCTGGCACAGTTTGTTGTCAGTATCTGTGATTTGTAGCCTTAACTAGCAGAGCTGAGGTTTGAGGAAAAATATGAATAATTGAGTTCAACATCTGAAAAGTTAATCAAATGGTCAATATATACATATCTTTGTTTGGAAATATTACAATGAATAAACATAAAATTCTTATCAAACATTTTCAGATGTATTTAAAGGTTGTAGCATGTTTTCACTCATTTTTATTTATTTGCTGTCAGTTGAAAAAACCATATAACGTCATTTCAATTTTCAAATATTTTTAAATCAGATCTCTGGCCCTAATCTACGTCAGAGCTCAGGCACTGGAAAACTCCATCATCCATGCACAGTAGATGCAGACAATGTCTATTACTCAGTTGGCCTTCAGGATTTAACGCTAACCATATTTAACTAGTTAAAAACATTGTAGACCACCATAAACCGCAAGCTCTTGATTTATTTGTATTTGTATTATCTGAGGTTATTAATGCTGTTTAATATCCATATTATCATGGAGCATGCCTTCAAGTAAAATAATGCGGTGTTGATCTATGACAAGGTTAGTCAAACTATAGGCAAAAACAACAGCACTGGAATAGATGACATATTGAGCTTAGCTGTGCAAATGCAAAAGGTGAGAAATAAGGGGGGAGCGTCAACATGTACAATGGTCTGACAGTATTTCTGATAGTAATTTTTTAAAGGTAGTTAGGGGGACGGTGGACTTGAGATTCAAAGATTTTTGTAGTGTGTTCCAATTGTTAGCAGTGGAGAAGGATTGTTAGCGGTTGAAGAATTTTGGCAGCCAAAGAAGGTACGGGCTATTGTGGCAACCAGAGACACACCTGCTTGAGTTCAGGTTGAGAGTGGGTGATGCTCTGGAGATTAATAAGATAAGATGGGAATTTGCCAAGTAAAGACTTGTAGATGGGTCGATACTTGATACCAGTGAGTTAGGCAGCGAGTGTGTAACCAGTGTCAACAAACTAGTAAACAGAGGTCAGAGGATGGAGCTGGGTTAAAGTGCATCTAATTTCATAAGGTTTGAGTCTGAGGCTGTTTTATAAATGCCATCACTGATGTCTAGGATTGGTATGATGTTAATTTTCACAAGGGCATGTTTTGGCTGGAAGAGTGAAAGGAGGCCTTGTTGCGGAGAAGGAAGCCGATCCTATTTAATTTTGTATTGGAAATGGTTACTGTGGGTCTGGAAGGAGTTAACCAGACATCTAGGTATTCGCAATGCCCTAGGTATTGCAATACTCTTCTCTCCGGATACCTCGTTATAACACTAAATAAACTTCAATTAGCGTTAAAGAAGGCTGCTAAATAACCTTGACTACAACTATTACTCCAGTACTAGCTCCTCCACATTGACTTTCAGTTGATACTAGGGCTGGTTTCAAGGTGTTGAAGCTAGCTTACAAAGCATTCAATGTACTCGCTTCTAATTATCGCTCAATTTGTTCTGCCATTCAAATATATACATGTGCTACAGTCACAAGACGCAGGCATCCTTCGAATAATCATCCAGTCCATGTGAGAGACACAGACTCAGTCTCAACCTTTGAGTCTTAACTGAAGACTCATCTCCTCAGTAAGGCATAATGATTGAGTGTAGAGTCTGGCCTAGGGGCATGAACATTAATGGCAAAGCACTGGATTGAAGAAGCATCCTTTCCGTCTTTGCCTAGCGGCTCCTCTCTCCGCTGGGATAACCTCTTTCCAATGCTATTACGGAGTCTCTGACTTACTCATGTTGTCCCATGCAGTCGCTAACGCTTGTGTCAAGGCTTTGCTCTGCCTTGTCACAGGGTGGTTTGCGGTCGGTTGGTCCTTTCTGGGATTAACTTTGAATGGGCCCACAGTGTCTATGGACACAACTGTATCATTTCCCAGCTTTTGTGTTGCAATAGTTTTGTGCTGGAGGACCAGGGTCAGTGTTTCCAGTCTCAGTGCAAATTCATTTTAACACTGTATTTGTTTATGTGACGGGTGACACTAAGTCATAATAAATTATATTGGAACAAGCACTTTGTGACAACTGCTGATGGATTTATTAAGTACATTAGATTATAAAATAAATGTCACACTTGAGCTGAGTAGTGTGTGTATCATCTGGGTTGCGATGGGGTGTGTGTCCAGTCTGCAGGGTGATGATGGGGGCAAGTTGGCAGTGAGAACAGGGTGGTGGGCCATTGTCAGCATCACAGTCTGGTCCTTAAAAAACACCTACAAACATTTCAGAGGTAGTTTCATATCACTCTACAATTATTAAGACTGATATTTGAGGAAACATATCTTTAAAGTCCTGTATGTTTTAATGCCTAATAATCTTAACACACACACACCTTTACACACACTCACAATCACACACACACACACACACAAACACATGCACACACACACAAATACACACACAGATACACACACAGGCACGTCAATAATGCATCATGCATTTTATTTGAAGGGGAAAATAGCCTTGTCAATGTAGGATCCTCAAGGCATCCTTCAGAGTTCATACTCCAATAATTGCGTTTTCACAGCTGTCGCCGCCGGGATAAAACATGCCTTCTCCAAGACTTATCTTTCTGACCATATTGCCAAACACGTAACAGCGGACATAGTTCCCGATAAACCTCTAGAAGTTCACAGAGAAATGTCTTGGTGTTTGTGTCTACTACTGAAGTAGAGCACTGACCTCACATTCTATTCCTACTATTCTATTCCTCATATTCTATTCCTCACAGGGTTCTCCAACCAGATAGGTTTTTAGGTATTAAAAATGAATCAGCTATAATTTCATCTTAATTTTCATTTTGTCTGTTATGAAATTATCACCAGCATATTTAGAATTAATTAATAACATTGTAAATGAATGTCATAATGAAAAGGATGATAAAAAACAGGAACATAAGGACAGATAACCAATTATGAAAGCTAGACAAAACCTACACACAGTCCTTAATACTACTGTAAGTCTAAACCAAGACCTACACACAGACCTTAATCCTAAATCTAAACCAAGACCTACACACAGACGTTAATCCTAAATCTAAACCAAGACCTACACACAGACGTTAATCCTAAATCTAAACCAAGACCTACACACAGACCTTAATCCTAAATCTAAACCAAGACCTACACACAGACCTTAATCCTAAATCTAAACCAAGACCTACACACAGACGTTAATCCTAAATCTAAACCAAGACCTACACACAGACGTTAATCCTAAA
>JACXGM010022603.1:0-16623 GCA_016801145.1 Umbra pygmaea | reverse complement strand
TGTTACCAGGGATGTTGTGATCACTGACTCATCTAACTAGCTCTTCTGTCTGTTGTTACCAGGGATGTTGTGATCACTGACTCATCTAACTAGCTCTTCTGTCTGCTGTTACCAGGGATGTTGTGATCACTGACTCCATCTAACTAGCTCTTCTGTCTGTTGTTACCAGGGATGTTGTGATCACTGACTCCATCTAACTAGCTCTTCTGTCTGTTGTTACCAGGGATGTTGTGATCACTGACTCCATCTAACTAGCTCTTCTGTCTGTTGTTACCAGGGATGTTGTGATCACTGACTCCATCTAACTAGCTCTTCTGTCTGTTGTTACCAGGGATGTTGTGATCACTGACTCATCTAACTAGCTCTTCTGTCTGCAGACTGGCTCGGGGGCGGGAGGAGTGGGAAAGTGCCGCGTTGCAGAACGCAAACACTAAGTGCAACGGCCTGCTTCCTGTCTGGGGGCCGCACGTCCCAGAATCAGCGTTTGCCACCTGCCTGGCAAGGTGAGACGGGTTCCCCCTTTTTGAAAACATTTTCCCCTGTAGAGAACAGAACAAGGTTTTGGCTGAAATACAATTTAAACTCTGTTAAAGACTATACAGATATCAAGAGTAAATCTCTTCAATGTAGTTCTTGAATTGGCCTGTCCACACACACACACACACACACACACACACACACACACACACACACACACACACACTGTTTGAATGTTATCACAATGATGGTGTTTATGAAAGGTTCTCTGTGTTGGTTCTCCTTCCTGTGTCAGACACAACACATATCTGCAGGAGTGTACAGGCCAGAGGGAGCCCACCTACCAGCTCAACGTCCACGACACTAAACTTCTGTTCCTGCGTTTTGCCACTGAGCAGTCCTTCAGCGTAGACACGGGAGGTGGAGGACGAGAGAGCAACATCCACCTCATCCCTTACGTCATCCACACAGTCCTCTATGTCCTCAACACGTATGGAACGTTGTTATTATATAATTACATTATCCACACAGTCCTCTATGTTCTCAACACATATGGAACGTTGTTATTATATAATTACATTATCCACACAGTCCTCTTCTCAACATTTATGAAACGTTGTTATTATATAATTGCATTATCCACCCAGTCCTCTATGTTCTCAACACATATGGAATGTTGTTATTATATAATTACATTATCCACACAGTCCTCTGTGTTCTCAACACATATGGAATGTTGTTATTATATAATTAGATTATATGGAACATAACATTGTGTGTTAGAAAATGCTACTGTTATGAAGTGTCTCTGGTTATGTACTCAGATTTTGGTGTTTGGTGATTTTGATTTCTGTTTTTTGCTATCCAATCTGGGATAGGGTTATATATATTTTAGTATTTAGAAATGTGTAATTCTTCCCTGGCATTATCCGACAATCCTGGATTTTGGTAAAACTAGCAAATGTATTGAAATGTAACCTGATAGTAAAATATATTTTGTCTTTGACCTTTGACCCTGCAGTACCCGAGCGACTAGTCGTGAAGAGAAGAACCTGCAGTCGTTCTTGGAGCAGCCGTGTGAGCGCTGGGTGGAGAGCAGCTACGATGTGGATGGCCCCCATTACTTCACCATCCTGGCCATGCATGTGATGTCCCCTGAGCGCTGGAGGAGCACACGCATCACCTTCCTGCGCAGGCTGCTGGTCTGTGTGCATGCTCGCAAAGTCTCCGCCGTATGCAGCAACAAGTAAGATGTCTTTACTCAGAGGAAAAGAACGACAAAGTAAAACTCCTGGGCTGGCTTCACCCATTTTGGGTTCCTAATTATATGACCAGGAAAGGGCAGCATTGAGTTAATGTTACTACACACACACCAGAAATGTCATTAAAGGTGAAAAATAACATATTCGTTTCTTATATTGACTATAATGAATTATTCATATCTAAATTATTTCAGTTCTTAATAACAATCTGTGTTTACATACATATGTATTAATACAGTCAAACTTTCATTTCTGAAATCACCAGGTAACAAGCAAATATTGCAAGGAAATTATTATTGGCAGAATGAATTCTCCTGTCTAAATTTTTAATGAAATATATGACATTATTTTCCTGCACATTACAAAACGTCAGACATTTCAATAGCAACAGGATGCATACAATTGTTCTCAATACTAGATGCTGGGATTTATCATTGGGTTACCATCAGATTGTTAATGTGACTATTCAGGTGAGATGCCGGCAAAGTTTGTGGCAGGTTTAGTTATATTACTTCTGAGCTCGATACTATAACATAGGTGTGTACTGGCAATATCAACGAGAGATTTCCTTCTTTATCAGATTTGTTTGCAGGGTCACTACTAAAGAATCTAGCAAGCTTCTGCAAACTTTCCTGTCGAGATTGTGATAAATGTATCTTTATTTTTTTAGTTAGGATACACACTTTTTATTAGTGTACACTCTCTGAAGCTGGATTGGCTAGCTTAGGTAAATTGCCATGTGTAGCCATGTCAGGCGCTGAATAAAATTAGCTTTTGTAAATAATGTGCTGCCATAATGCGTGGCCTTTTAAATTTAATAAAATGTGTGTCTATGAAATAATTTCTGTATTATTATTTTTTTATCAGTAAATAAAGTTATATTTAGTGTCAACCTACACTTCAGCTTGTAGTTGCTGCTATTAGACAGCAGAGGGCTCTACTCCACACTGGCCCCATGCAAGTGGTTGCATGTTGGGAAACAATGCTGTTGCAAAGGGAGTTCATATCTTACCAGTGATCTTGGTTAATCAGTTTTCACACTTTCATTTCATATAATTATTTACTGGTTAGTTATGAACAGTCATTATCTCTTATGCCTTCTCATAGGAACTTCCAAAACCTGACGAACTCGAACTCAGAAAAGTACTTTTTGCACAACTGTCTTCATGTCAGTAATAAAGTGGATGTGAATGGACGGTTGTGTCATTATCCTGTCATTGTGCACTAGGACAGTTTCTTGTCAGTAATGATGTGTTGTAACCTCCCTGCCTCTCCGCCAGACTGACAGACAAACAGTCCAAGGAGTACACAGTGTACCGCTCTCCGCTGCTGTTCTGGGGCCTGGTGGATCTCATATATGACATGTACAGGGTACGAACCGCTTTTGCTTTCACAGAAGACAAACTACAAGAATAAATCTTTACATATACCAAACCGTATGTAAACACTATTACATATACCAAACCGTATGTAAACACTATTACATTATACCCAACCGTATGTAAACACTATAACCGTATGTAAACACTATTACATATACCAAACCGTATGTAAACACTATTACATATACCAAACCGTATGTAAACACTATTACATATACCAAACCGTATGTAAACACTATTACATATACCAAACCGTATGTAAACACTATTACATATACCAAACTGTATGTAAACACTATTACATATACCAAACCGTATGTAAACACTATAAAATCCAAACCACACAGTAATCAGTCCCTTTCCACTACAGAAGGTGCCCACCAGTACCACAGAAGGAGGCTGGTCCTTCTCGCTGGCAGAGTACGTGCGACACAACGACATGCCCATCTACGAGGCCTCGGAGCGCGTTCTCAAGGCTTACCAGGACGAGCTGATGCCCGCTGAATCTTTCTCAGAGTTCCTGGATGTTGTAGGTCAGTATTCAAACATTAGCTGTTCCAGTTTAGTACCTTGATGACAAGCGGCTAAGATCAGAAACCAGACGTTTGTGTGGATGTTCAACAATTAATGTGAAAATGTCATCTTACTTCAATCGGAAAAATACCGTACTGTGCAAATGTGTTTTAGGCAGGTGTGAAAAAATGCTGTAATGTAAGAATGCTGTTAAAAATAGACATGTTAATAGTTTGTAGTTATCAATTAAAAAAATGAATGCAAAGTGATTGAACTGAAGAAAAAAATATTTGGTTTTGCCTTCAAAACAGCATATATTCTTCTAGGTACACTTGCACACAGTTTTAGAATGGAACTCTGCAGGTAGGTTGGCCCAAACATCTCAGAGAACCCACCACAGTTCTTCTGTGGATTTAGGCAGCCTCAGTTGCTTCTCTCTGTTTATGTAATCCCAGACAGACTGGATGATGTTGAGACCAGGGCTCTGTGGGGGCCATACCATCACTTCCAGGACTTGTTGTTGTTGTTGTTGTTCTTCTTTCATCTGAAGATGGTTCTTAATGACCTTCACTGTGACTTTAGGGTCATTGTCATGCTGCAGAATACATTTGCAGCCAATCAGATGCCTCTAATGGTATTGAATGATGGATAAATATCTGTCTGTACTTCGCAGCAATGAGGAGGCCATTACACAGTGTTCCAAATTATTATCCAAATTAAATTTTACACTGATTTTCCAAAATAGTCCATGCTAATGACAGTCAGTATAATTTTCAAGTCACCAACCTTTAGGGTATAAGTTGAATTTCATTGAACAAACCACCCAAAGAAAACAGTGTTTTTTTTCAAAAACAAAACAATCAACTCAATGTTTCAAACAATTTTATAGTTTGTAAAGAAATGAAAATGGTCATTTGTTGAATTTGCAGCATTAGGAGGTCATATTTACTGAAATCAAAAGATATTTCAATCAAACACATCTTAACACGGCAAGAGACGTGTAAACATTGATATCACCTTTCACAATTATTGCATCCATTGAACTTGTGAGTTTATGGAGAGTTTCTGCTTTAATTTCTTTGCAGGATGTCAGAATAGCCTCTCAGAGCTGCTGTTTTGATCCAAACTGCCTCCCACCATCATATATCTTTTGCTTGAGGATGCTCCAAAGGTTCTCAATAGGGTTGAGGTCAGGGAAGGATGGGGGCCACACCATGAGTTTCTCTCCTTTTATGCCAATCCCAGCCAATGACACAGAGATATTCTTTCCAGCATGAGATGGTGCATTGTCATGCATGAAGATGATTTTGCCACGGAAGGCACAGTTCTTCTTTTTGTACCATGGAAGAAAGTGGTCAGTCAGAAACTCCATATACTTTTCTGAGGTCATTTTCACAACTTCAGGGACCCTAAAGGGGCATAGCAACTCTCTCCCCATGATTCCGCCACCGCCTTACTGATGTCGCAGCCTTATTGGGACATGGTGACTACATCCATCTGGACCATCCAGGGTTGCATGGCACTCATCAGTAAACAAGACTGCTTCAAAATTAATGTTCATGTATTTCTGGGCCCACTGCAACCATGTCTGCATGTGAGCATTGGTTAGGAGTGGCCAAATAGTAGGTTTATGCACAACTGCAAGCCTATGGAGGATCCTACACCTTGAGGTTTGCGGGACTCCAGAGGCACCAACAGCTTAAAATACCCGTTTGCTGCTTTGTAATGGCAGTTTAGCAGCTGCTATTTTAATCTGATGAATTTGTCAGGCGGTAACCTTCCTCATTATGCCTTTATCTGCACGAACCCGTCTGTGCTCTGAATCAGCCACAAATCTCTTCACAGTGCGATGATCACGCTTAGTTTTGTGAAATATCTACCGTTTTCATACCTTGTACAAGACATTGCACTATTTGATGCTTTTACGCAGCAGAGATCCTTTTTCTTTCCCATATTGCTTGAAACCTGTGGCCTTCTTAATAATGTGGAATATCCTTCTTAAGCAGGTTTTCTTTAATTGGGGTCACCTGGCAAACTAATTATCACAGGTGTCTGACATTGATTTCAGTGATCCAAAGAGCCCGCAGACACAATACCATCCATGAGTTTGATTGAAAACAAAATATTTGAAGTTTGACACTTTCAATTTGCATAATAATTTGGAACGCGGTGTAATTCTGACCAAATCCCACTGACCAAAACTACATTTGCAGAAATGCAGCCCAAAACTTACAAGGAACGTCCAACATGTTTCACTGTTGCCTGCTAGTTAGGGATGCACCGATACCACTTTTTCATTGCCGATACCGATCCAAGAACTCAACTTTGAGTACCAGTAGTCTCTATGCACAGCTCCACTAGTTCCTGAACTTAAGGCTGCTCTTTTATTTCCTGTCTTACATTATTGGACAAACTGATTAATCCACGTGTGCCTCAATGTTCAAACACAAGTGGATTAATCAGTTTGTCCAATAATGTAAGACAGGAAACAAAGGAGCTGCCTTAAGTTCAGGAAGTAGTGGACCTGTGCATAGAGCCTATCTGATACCTGTGTTTTAATGCTACGAAATGTAAAACTGTTTACATTACCACCCACTGTGCTCTCAGACCTAATAGAGACACGGGACACATGTCTGAACTCTGAATATCTGTAGTCAAGCTAATTACAGTGACATCTTTCAGAAAATCCGAAAGGTAATTTTAATCACCGACATTTGTACTCACATTTTAATCACTCGCCATTTCAGACACATTGCGTCAGCTAGGCTGGTGGATACACAGCCACCCGATCTGGACACAAGGAGTCACTGGAGAGCAACGTGTCAGGACAGAAATTCTGATTTATCTAACCCAAATCCAGGGCAGCACTATGCCAATTTGCGCTGCCTCATGCAGGAGACCCAGGGAAAGTCAGTGAACGCATAGTTAGACTCGAAACCTTGATGTAGATTTAGACTGTGTTTGGATGAACCGTGTGCACGCCCTGTGGGTTCAATCGTTGAGCCTTTTATTTTTTCACATCTCACTCTTTCTACATGCTTAAAACACTATAAACCGGCCTTTGTGGACACTAACCTTACTAAGGAATTATACACTTTGATATGCATTGTCCTTTGGGCTTTTATTTTGAAGGATTTCTCTTTATACCGGACATATGACGTCAATTGGTGTTGATAGCAGAATGCAAGTAAAGGCCTAAATGTCACTGCTCAGCACGCCACTGCATAGACTCCATATGCCGATACCCGATCCCATATTTTTGTCCAGTATCAGACACATTTCTGTTTCCAGTATCGGATCGGGGCATCCCTACTGATAACACTCAGTTTTGTACCACTCTCCAGCCCTTCGGCAAACAAACTGCTTCTGCGACAGCAAAATACTTCAAATTTGGACTCATCAGTCCAGAGGCAAAGGCAAAGGGTGGTCACCAAATGTTGATTTGATTAAACTTTTCTTCTGTTCACTCACTTTACGTTTTGTTAATTGATAAATATAAACAATTAACATGTCTATTTTTTAAAGCAACCTTTAAGAAAATGTTCACCTGCTTGAAATGTTTGCACAGTACTGTACCTTTTTACTAGTTGTGTGGGCGAGTTAGACTCACTCAGTTTGTTTTCCAGGACTTCTCTCGGACATTCCCGACCCAGACCTCTTCCTTCAAGACTTGTTGAACTCTGTTCCCTGACGGCCTTGGAGGTCCCCCAGAAGCCTACATCCTGTCCACTCCGGCCCCATACAGGAGCCCCTGACTGGGGAGGAGGACCTACGCTGTTCCCGGTAACAGCTCCTCCATTGGACAACTCAGTCGGGAGATCTTGCTTCCCCGTACTTGCATCTTCTAGCTTTCACTGTCACATAGATACAAGCAAACACATAGTGTAGCCCTCCCCTCACACACCATGCGGTGTCTGTTACCTAAAACCCACTTGTTCCTCGGCATCATCTACAAGTGTAACGCAGCTGTAACTTCTTCTATTGTCATCATACTGAGGAGTTGTTTGGGGCACCGACAAACCCAACGCAAGTAGACCCCACAAATATCTAAACGGCAATCTTTCAAGTACCTTTAAAAAAAAAAATGTTTTGGGATTCATTTATAGAGTATTTTGAGTGATGTGTTTCTTTTTACATTTTTTTTGTTTAAAGAAATGTAAGATTAGTTTTTTGTCATGAAAGTGAATTGGAGTCATTAAGGACGTGAGTAGAGGGTGAAGTTAACTAACCGTGTTGAGACAACGCATGCTCATTGAGCTTGATCTGTTGCTACTAACAGAACAAATGTACCTGGATAACTCGAGCTCGGTTTTGACTGGAACAAGAGCAGATGGATTTAGCGGTGTGTTCTGCAGAGTTTATCTTCTCAGTGACCGAATCAGATTAAGAGGAAATAAACAATCTGTCTTTGTTTTTAAGCTTAGTGTCCTGCTGTTCATCTGTAATGAGTTTGATCCTGATTTGTGATTGGTTCTACATGCTACAATTAAATGTCACAACTTACAGTACTGTCCAATTGTACAATATTAACAATAAAATGGGCCTGCATCCTTTGTTTGATTTGACAATTCTCTCCATGTTTAGTTATTCTGATTGGTTTATTTCTCTACCTCTAACACTTTTGAAAATGTCTTTTTTTCATAGATTTTTTTTGGTCTTCCACGTGTTTATTTGAAGTTTGATAATGAAGTCCTCCCGGCAACGATTCCCAGAAGTGTTTCTGGTCAAGCAAGGTGCCACTGAGATTGTCAGTGATATAAATTAATTCTTGAATATAATATATTAGATGCACACTGAGGTTGCAACACATAAAACAGCGTCCTTATATTCTGAGCAGAATGCATGGTGTGGAGTTAAACTTTAAAACCCAATCTAGTGTTCCTATACGTCTTGGCCGATTCTATTCCTGCTGCTACAATGTTCAACTGTTGCTGAATGTCTGCTTTTTGGATTAGCAAAGATTAATAAAGCCGAAATAATAATTCCACATCAAACAGTGTACCTGTGTGTTATTTTATTTAGTATTTTGGTGTCATTTGGGATGTCTTTACAGCTTCATAGATCATACCGGAATGAACAGCAGAATAGTCAGAAGTGTCTGCTGTACAAGGTTCTTTATTCTAGTCCAATCTGCCTCTTACATGTGCATTTTCTTTGTAGAAATAACAAACTTCACTTGGATCTTCTAACACATTAGTCGTTTCGCTTGACATTCGAAAGCGGGCCTCAAATTCCCATTTGTGACCAGGGCCATCTTAAAGAGATATAAATCTACAGTTATAGGAGTCCCACTAAACTGAAGAACACTGTGTACACACTGCTCAAAAAAATAAAAGGAACACTTACACAACACAATGTAACTCCAAATCAATCACGCTTCTGTGAAATCACACTGTCCACTCAGGAAGCAACACTGATTGACAATCAATTTCACATGCTGTTGTGCAAATGGAACAGACAACAGGTGGAAATTATAGGCAATTAGCAAGACACCTCCAATAAAGGAGTGGATCTGCAGGTGGTGACCACAGACCACTTCTCAGTTCCTATGCTTCCTGGCTGATGTTTTGGTTACTTTTGAATGCTGGCGGTGCTTTCATTCTAGTGGTAGCATGAGACGGAGTCTACAACCCACACAAGTGGCTCAGGTAGTGCAGCTGATCCAGGATGGCACATCAATGCAAGCTGTGGCAAGAAGGAGGAGCAGGAGGAGCACTGCCACAGCCCTGCAAAATGACCTCCAGCAGGCCACAAATGTGCATGTGTCCACTCAAACGGTCAGGTGGGGGTTGTGCTTACAGCCCAACACAGTGCAGGATGTTTGGCATTTGCCAGGGAACACCAAGATTGGCATATTTGCCGCTGGCACCCTGTGCTCTTCACAGATGAAAGCAGATTCACACTGAGCACATGTGACAGATGTGACTCAGATTCTGGAGATGCCATGGAGAATGTTCTGCTGCCTGCAACATCCTCCAGCATGACCGGTTTGGCGGTGGGTCAGTAATTGTTTGGGGGGCCGCACAGCCCTCCATGTGCTCGCCAGAGGTAGCCTGACTGCCATTAGGTACCGAGATGAGATCCTCAGACCCCTTGTGAGACCATATGCTGGTGCGGTTGGCCCTGGGTTCCTCCTAATGCAGGACAATGCTAGCCTCATGTGGCTGAAGTGTGTCAGTAGTTCCTGCAAGAGGAAGGCATTGATGCTATGGACTGGCCCGCCCGTTCCCCAGACCTGAATCCAATTGAGCACATCTGGGACATCATGTCTCTCTCCATCCACCAACGCCATGTTGCACCACAGACTGTCCAGGAGTGGGAGGACGCTTTAGTCCAGGTCTGGGAGGACATCCCTCAGGAGACCATCCACCACCTCATCAGGAGCATTCGCAGGCGTTGTAGGGAGGTCATACGGGCACGTGGAGGCCACACACACTACTAGTGTGGTTTTCCACTTTGATTTTGAGTGTGACTCCATATCCAGACCTCCATGGGTTGATAAATTTGATTTCCATTGATAATTTATGTGTGATTTTGTTGTCAGCACATTCAACTATGTAAAGACAAACGTACTTCATAAGATTAGTTCATTCATTCAGATCTAGGATGTGTTATCTTAGTGTTCCCTTTATTTTTTTGAGCAGTGTACATATCTAGCCTTAAATGCCCACACAGTACTAAATCAATAAGGCAGGGAGAGGTAATCGAGCATGGTTAGTGTTGTTTAGGCATGAATGCAACAAGGTGTGTCTGCATAAAACACTTAGCATATGTACGATTGTTGACAATACAGACTGCATGTTACTGTAGCAAATGTAAATGGTCATAACTGCATCGTAGCAACACATACTGTCTGATATACCCCGCTTTTAGCCAAGCAACATTCAGGAACTCGAGTGGAACTTACAACATTTTATCTACTTTGTAGATTTGAAGCAAACAGACAATCATAACAGATGTAAAATATAAAGAAAATGATGCTCCAAAACCAGCTTTGAATTCCATGATGTAGAGTAAGGCATTGATGACAATAAAATGATGTATATGATGAATTAGGCAGGCATGGTGGCCTAGTGGATAGCACTGTGGCCTCACAGAAAGAAGGTTCTGGGTTCGGACTCTGGGTCTTTCTGTGTGGAGTTTGCATGTTCTTCCCATGTCTGCATGGGTTTCCTGCGGGTGCTCAGGTTTTCCCCACCATCAAAAACATGCAGGTTAGGATTGAGACTACAGATGAAAATTAGCATCTATGCTATAATCTGGCTCATTTACAGTCTGTACAGATGTTCATTAATGTGCACTGTCCCAAATAAATAAATAAAAATGTAGTTGATGTTTCAATCCAGGGCTCATCCACAAAACTGACATTTTATATAATAAATGACATGTCTGTACAACATAATTCATAGAAATCTCTACAGAATGTAACCCGTGTCTCGTTATGACCACATAATGTATATAAGGGACATTATTGCCCCAGGTACCGCCTCCCAGGTGTATAAGGCACGTTATTGCCCCAGGTACCGCCTCCCAGGTGATTAAGGGACATTATTGCCCCAGGTACCGCCTCCCAGGTGTATAAGGGACATTATTGCCCCAGGTACCGCCTCCCAGGTGATTAAGGGACATTATTGCCCCAGGTACCGCCTCCCAGGCTGATGATTAGGCTAATCCCCACATTCCTCTGCATCATTTATTCAAATATTAAACTACCTTGTATGCTTCTTTATAATAATATAATATAAATATTACACTACCTTGTATGCTTCTTTACTGGTTGAAGGAGGCTAGAAGAAGCCAGTGGTTATAGCATCAGGCTAGTAACCAGAATGTTGCCAGATTATTGTCATCACACTGCTCGTCCAACACTGAAGCCTTTAGTTAGTACACTTGCTGTAGATATACACAGTCTACTTGTCTACTTGTTCTGACAGCCCCTTATCTGCACACAGAGGCGCTGTAGAGCAACTCGGAACGGTACACTGGTCCTTCTTTTTGACTCCCTTATCCAGAGTAGCACTGTACCAATGTGCACCGCCCCATATGGGGCTCAAAGTTGGAGAAGCCATGGCCAGGACCAAACTCCTGACCACTGTAACATAGTTGCTCTGGGAAGCGGTGACATTGTCCACTTTCCCACAAGGAGCCCCATGACACAGTTTGGAAAATAATGTCTATTAATTTATGGAGATTAAGTTATTCATTCTTGTAACAATATTACCTAAAATATTGTATCATATTTGATTGTAAAATAAAAACAAAGATACTTAACTTGCTCATCTCAAGGAATGGCTTTAGCTCTGGAGGACGTATATCTAAACAATGCCAGACTTCGCACTACGATGATTGAAGGAAATGGAATATGAAATGTTTATATAGTTTCCTGATACTTCCAATGGGACTAAGGAAACAACTCCATCAGCTCGCTGGCAGGAGTAAGAGCTTGTGTGGTATTCATCATGCCTCTCATATCCTACAAGTCTGATCTCCCGGTCTCCAACAGCTGCTAAAGGAATTAAATCAGCAGCCACGCAACCGAGCAACCCTCACAGGGAGGCTGGAGATATTGAAAACACATCAGGCAGTACTCTCATTTGACCACCAGGTGGTGCTGTTGAGAGATGCGCAAACTACAACACATCAACAACAACACACCTGTGAACAACAAAAAAACAGTTCAACACGATTAAACAACACAACAGTATTCAACAGCACAGCACTATTTAACCAGGTAAAAAAAAAAACACAACACACCACTATTCAACAATAATATTTAACAGCACTAACAACAAAACAACATTCAACACACATCGTTCAACAACACATTCAACAACAGCACCATATTTCATAACACAACACGCTCTGCAACACTTTTAAAATAATTTCCGAGTGTCACAGCCAGGGGCGCTGCTAAGGATTTTGGGCCCCATGAAAAGAATCTTGACAGGGCCCCCAACACAGCTGAGACAGGGCTTCTCTGGGCCCCCTCTTAGTCATGGGCCCCGAGAATCGTCATCCTTTACCCCCCCTTTACAGCGCCCCTGGTCACAGCATCACTCCTAGCACAACCATTGGCCGTGATGTGGACAGGGGGGTAGCCATAAGAAACCCGTTGCTGTGCAGTAGTTTTGATCCCATGGTTGGGGAGATTCACATTCACAAGCTCAATGTACTGCAGAGCGCGGAGAAACACATTCTGGAGAGAGAAACCTCCGGAGATGAATGCGTGAGTGAGGCAGAACTGGGCAATTTGCTGCTCAGCCCAGAGCGGAGGGAAATAGCAGAGGAGGGGAGTTTAGTGAAAAGAGCTACTAAATCTGTTCTGTGATATTGCACTCAGAGCACTCTGCTTTAAAGCTGTGTTGCGTAAGGTCTGGAAATAATTTTTGACAAGCTATTCCTTCTCTTGCCCTGATAGACAGTTAGCTTTAAAAGGCGATGTTAGCCAGTTTATGCAAATCACTTTCAAGGTAAATACTACTGTGTTCTCATTCGAAAATCAACGTCAAAAGTCAAACATGCAGTTATGTGAATCGGATTCAAAGTTTTTTGTAAGAGCTAATCTGTCCTATGGTACATCAGTATTCACCGATCAGCCATAACATTATGACCACTTATGTTGTGTTTTGCCGCCAAAACAGTCCTGACCTATCAAGGCATGGACTCCACAGTCTCCAGTAGATCTCTGAAGGTGTGTTGTGGTATCCAGCACCAAGACGTCAGCAGCAGATCCTTTAAGTTTTGTAAGTTGCGAGGTGCATCAGACTTGTCTGTCCAGAACATCCTAAAGATGCTCGATTGAATCGAGGTCTGGGGAATATGGAGGCCATGTCAACACATTTAACTTGTTGTTTTGTTCCTCAAAGCATTCCTGAACCATTTTTGCTTTGTGGCCAATGCCATCAGGGAACATCGTGTTTATAAAAGGGTTTACATCAGGGGTGTCCAACCCCTTCCACGGAGGGCCTAGTGTATGCAGGTCTTTGCTTTTACCTTGTACAAGGCTGATGGAGTAGCTCACTAATTGGTTAGTATCTCCCCTCACCGGGCAGTCTATGTCCTAATTATGCTCTAATTGAAGGGAAAGAACAAAATCCAGCATACACTAGGCCCTTCATGAAAGGGGTTGGACACCCCTGGTTTACATGGTCCGCAACTATCCATATGTAGGTGGTACGTGTCAAAGTAACATCCCCGTGAATGGCAGGAGGAGGTTTCCCAGAAGAACATTTCTCAAAGCATCACATTGCCTCCAACAGGCTTGCCTTCTTCCCATAGTGCATCCTGGTGCCATGTGTATTCCGAGGTAAGCGATGCACTCACCCGGCCATCCACGTGCAGTAAAAGAAAACGTGATTAATCAGACCAGGCCACCTTCTTCCATTGCTCCGTGGTCCAGTTCTGATGCTCACGTACCCATTGTAGGTGCTTTCGGCAGTGGACAGGGGTCAGCATGAGCACCCTGACTGGTCTGCGGCTACGCAACAAACTGTGATGCACTGTGTGTTCTGACACCTTTCTATCAGAACCAGCATAAACTGTTTCAGCAATTTGAGCTACAGTAGCTCGTCTGTTGGATCGGACCACACAGTGCCCAATGAACACCTGGTATGCAACACAGACCTACGCCTTTGTAGGCACAAGGCCCTCTGTTGAATTGGTTTGATACCTGTGCTTTAGAACCTCCTCAAAAGTACAGTGCTACTGCCCCACCCCCATTTTTCAGCCCTCCAAATTTGTCATGTCCAAATCCCTTTGTCACGTCAACAACCCGTTGTCCATGTAGAATGGTCGAAGATCCTAGCCTCCAGCCCTTATCCCAAGGCCCGTTCAACTCAGAAGACTTCAGTCAGTACATGTGTGGGAGGTTTACACATTCATCAACTGTACAGCCGTGGCTGAATTCACAGCTCATAGGACTTTTAGTTATGGAAAAGTGTTCTCCAGGCAGATCTGCCTTGGAGGCAGAAGTCATTTAATTGGTTGTTTCAAAACTGAGATGGGAGACCTAACATTAAGTATATTTTGATTTATAATTAGGATTTATGAATATAAAATAGCACAGGATTTCATTTTAACACTCCAGTGTGGTTAAGGTTAGGGTTAATGTTAGATGTATGGTTAGATATGATTAAAAACTGAGAATGACTTTGTGCCAATTATCCCCACCCCTATCAGAGCCTACAGGCATAGTCAGAGCACTGCACCACAAAACCCTGGCCACAGTGATGCAGTTGTCCTGCGAGGCAGACCACTGCATCACACGAAGACCAAACAGCCAGGGCTTTTTTAACCTAGTCGGGGGCTACCTTTCTCGTGAGGAGTTCAGTGTGCTTCGCTGCCAGATGCAAACAGCCTGGCCGACAGAGTCATTGGTTCTAAGTGTGCTTTGTCAAAATTTATGATAAACAATGGAAAATAAATAGGCCTATGTTTCATTTCTTTTTTATAATCAACCTGACATTGTGTACCGTATTTCATGGAAACAAAGTCTGTATTATAGACTAGTAACATGTACCTGTTTCTCTGGCCAGGGTAAACAGAGTAAATGCTTATTTATTGCCAATTTGTTTGTGACAAAATATGAATGCCATCGAAACTGGACCCCTCATAAATTATATTAAACATGAAAACATTTTTTGACATTAGACGGGACAAACATTGGGAAAAACAAAAAAATATTTGCTGCTGATCATTACACCATTGTGACAGCCAATTTTCAATTACAACCAATACTTAATTGTAAACCATTACTAATTACAACCAATTACTAATGTTATATCATGATATATAATTTTAATGTGAAATCATTTTTGTGAACATAATGTTAATTTAATTTGATATATGTTAATATAATATTATATAATCCTAATCTAATGTTAATATAATGTGATATAATGTTAAAATATTGTTACATTGTGCAGAAAAGGAAGTATGAGGAGAGAGCAGTCTGGATTCAGTTGAAATGTGTTGTTGTAGAATACTATCACGGCTGGAACTTACAGACAGAGGTGCTATTTCCACCCAAGATAAATTACACTAAAGGAACATTCAGGGACAAATACCCTGCTCTTTTTTCTACCTCCTGGTATTTCTCTCTTTCTTGTTCCAAGGTGAACGAGTCAACATCTGAGAGAAGCATGCATTTAAACATCTTGTTTGGCTATCATCTCTCCTGGGTGGTGCTTGAGACACACACGCACACGCGGGCCTTGACTACGTTTACTTGCATTCGCCCGTGAGTTTGTCATCTGGTGGCCTCACGGTGATGCTCTGTCTCTAGGGCCAGCAGAAGATGAATACTGGGGTGAAGGTAAGCAGAAAAGTTGCTCCCACTGTGGCCTCATCCATCTGTGTCAGGGTGAGTGGACTATCCAGCTCTAGTGGACTGTGAATGCTGGCATGGCTATTTATCATGAGGCAGGTGGCTATTACACACACAAACAGGTAACCACACACAGGCTTCTCTTGTCTCCCCTAGACTCTGCACCAGTGTTCAAACACCCAGACTCACAAGGCCAGCACCCTGGGCTCATAAGCCTCCCAAGACGACATTCAGGGGTATCAGCGGTCCAGCCTGAAACAATGTTTAGTAGGGTAAATTAAATGCTCCTGAACATAACCAAAGATTCTCTCCATGTTAGCAGCGAGCCGTATCTGTCCACTTGTAGCATGTGGCTCCATGGAAAGATCTGCTAGCATGGGGCTGACAGATTTGCTATTAGCATAGGTCTCTACAAACAGATATGCTGCTAGCATGGGGCTTCATGGACAGATCTGCAGCTAGCATTAGGGGTGCAACGGATCATGAAACTCACGGATCGGATCGGTTTTCGGATCAGTGTCACGGATCGGATTATTTTTCGGATCAGCAAAATAAAAAAATAATTGGAATTTGGGTTAGTTGTTTTTGTCATTTTCAGTGGTTATGATGAGCAATATGAGAGAGAAATGTGGTTAATATTGATCGTTGTTTAGGTACATTAAAT
>JACXGM010022600.1:0-10290 GCA_016801145.1 Umbra pygmaea | reverse complement strand
CAAAGAATACCTCTGTGTCATTGGCTGCTATGGGCATAAAAGGAGAGAAACTCATGGTGTGTACTCCATCTTCCCCTGACCTGAACCCTATTGAGAACATTTGGAGCATCCTCAAGCAAAAGATCTATGAGGGTGGGAGGCAGTTCGCATCCAAACAGCAGCTCTGGAAGGCTATTCTGACATACTGCAAAGAAACTCAAGCAGAAAGTTCAATGGATGCAAGAATTGTGAAGGTGATATCAAAGAAGGGGTCCTATGTTAACATGTAACTTGCATTGTTAAGATGTTTGATTGAAATAGCTTTTCATTTCAATAACTAATGTGTTGTGTTGTGGTTTCTTTGCATCTGTATTCTTAATGTGTTGTGTTGTGGATTATTTGCATCTGTTTGTTGTGTTTTCTTTGTATCTCTTTTCTTAATGTTTTGTATTGTGGTTTATTTGCATTTGTTTACACTGTAATTATTATTACATGTAGCTAAGACATGACTTGTTTTTATTTTTATTCCTCTTGTGTAATTCATGTGTACCTTTATGTCTTCTTGCTCCTTTGCGCTTTTATCTTGGCCAGGTCACCGTTTCAAGTCAGAAACTGTACACACCTGGTTAAATACATAAATTTAAAAAACAACCAATAGATTCCATTCACCGCCAAATTCAGATCTCGGCCAAAGAATCCACTATCTCCTGAAAAATCTTTTAATTCCTTATCGAAGAACCCAGTTTCCCATGGATGTTGGAGTCAGCCCAGATGCTTAAACATGCCTGGACATCTGAAACGGTCCAATGTGCAGTTTCCATTCTCACATTGTTGTTTATATGTAAAATATAACTGTAGTTCACAGTGAAACATTACGTAAGGCTACACTTTCCATAATTTTAAGTACCCAAACTTTTTGTACTCTAAATAAGGTGCCAGTTGAACCCCAACACCCAAACATTAGTGTGACATCACATCGCCGTTTCACCAATCAGCGATTTTTCCCACCTGGAACCAGGACCACCCATCTGGGCTGCCAGCACCAGCTTTCAGACGAGACTGTGAGCACGCAAAACTGCATCAAAGGTTTGAGTTCCAGAGGGGTTGAGTGGTATTCAGGACAGCTATCTGATCCTGGTGGCACCGTGAATTTCAAGGTTCCAATTGTAGTGGGAACATGGCCTAACTGTAATCATTGGTGGAACTGATTTCGACAAGGTTCATATATTATTTCCAGGAGACAACCATAGATTGTATAATAACTGTATATAACCATGTGTGACGTCACCCATTGGTTTGTTAAGATCTGATTTGGGTCATCAAATTTGCCATTACGGGGGCAGACATCTTGGTTGCAGATGTGACGATTTTGGAGGAGAGGTAGGAGTAATATAGGTAGCTAACTGATATTAATTGGGATACTAACGAAAAACAGTATTAAAACAAAATGTTAAAAAAAATGTTACGTTACTTACCGAAAAAGTGAACTGCCAACTCGTTTGAGTGTCTTTTTGTACAACCGAACGCCATAGCCATGCCCTAAACGCCCCTTTATCGCTGATTTTAAAATCAACAAGACCATAATTCAAAAAATAAACATCATGATAAATTGCAGAAGGCTTAAATCTAGCGATTGAGATCAAATACTCATTATGAAAATTATTATTACCTCAGTAAATCAAGTATATTATGTCTCTCATTTTCATAGACTATAACTAAATCTAAGCTCTTTTGCAACCAGACTTATCGCCCCCACCTGGAATTCAGATAGAATGCAGGTTTAAGGCACTTCCTCATTTACATCAATTTGCCAAACCGGATGCTCACCCTGTGGAGACAACAAATTAAAGGATTAATTAATTTAATAGATATAAGGTACAGATAAAGATAGTAAAGACAAAGTTACTCTGGAGTTTTGAGGAAAGTGAAATTCCTTGTTCCACATCTTACCTTATACCCAACAAATGGCCTTCGGCCTTAGATTACCATGGGGTGAAACAGAGACTACTGTTAACATTACACATCACAATTCATTGATCAATGTCTTGTCAATAGCTAGAAGCAGGGATTCTGTCCACTCAACATTTCTAGCTGATTAATTTAAGCCTGGAAACAGTGGGTCACCAGACCAGATGCTGACAACACCAATGTCCAATTCTCCGATTCCATCATCATTCCCAGTGTGTTTCCCTCTCTCCCTAAGTCATTGTCTTTTCTTGTTGCATGTATACACTGATCAGCCATAACATTATGCCTAATATTATGTAGGTTTCCGCCAAAACTGCCGCCCCCTATACAACAAACTGCGATGCACTGTGTTCTGACATCTTTCTATCAGAACCAGTATGAACTTTTTCAGCATTTTGAGCTACAGTAGCTCATCTGTTGGATCGTGCCACACAGGCCAGCCTCATTGATGCCTTTACTCCTCGCGTGCCTCAATGCACCTTGGCCGCCCATGACCCTGTCGCCTGTTCACTGGTTTTCCTTCCTTGGACCACTTTTGATAGGTACTGAGTGACCACTGCAGACTGGGAACATCCTGCAAGAGCTGGTGTTTTGGAGACGCTCTGACCCAGTCGTCCAGCCATCACAATTTGACCCTTGTCAACGTTACTCAAATCCTGATGTTTGCCCATTTTTCCTGCAAGCTTTGCAGTTCCTCATGAAACCCACCACCTTCGTGTGAGTCCTAACTATCAGAAGCTACACATGTTGAGCTAGTTGGACAATATGAACAACAGTATGTGGGCACCTGTACTGCTGGTGGAGAAGTGATAATGGTCTGGGGCTGTTTTTCAGAGTCTGGGCTAGGCCCCTTAGGTCCAGAAAAAAGGGACTTTGCTGAGAGCAACCTGTACAACATAGTGAATGGTATGTATAATTTGCAGATGTGACTGAACTAAAAGCACATGTAGGTTGATTTTGAATTAAAATACTTCTCCTTTGGATTGGCTCTTACATAACGTGTGAATAATGTGTGTAGCTTGTTAGGTCAAATTGGAAGCAGTGTGTAGGCATGTGAGTGCTACACTAACGGGAATTTAACAAGATACTTGCCTGTTTTCCTTTATGTCTTTGAAATAAAATGTGTTTCTGTTCATGTTAAAGCGTCTGTAAGGACGTGGAGCTGCAAGGCTCTTGATGTGAGGATGGCTATCGCTGATCACCTTAAGCATGCTCCAGGGAGAGTTGGGGGTGGAGGGTTCAAAAAAGCCTGAGACCAGCTAACAAAACAAACGAACCCACGTATCTGTGTTATATGTAACCACATTGTGAGTACAACTGTTGACCACACTATGTTGTTACTTTGGTAAGTATGTTTGTTAGTAACTTAACCTATTCACTGTGTTTTTGTAGACCCGCAATTTTATTAGCTAGATATTATTTTCGTACATATTATGATAACTATTGTAACTGAGTGCTTTAAACCCATTGTGTTTTGTATTCATTTTCTGGTACTGTTGTTGGTGTTTTTCCCTCACATCCAGCACAGCATCAACTGTAAATCACACACATTCACTATCAGTGTTTAAAAGAAACATGCTCAGCACACTAAGCAGCTGCTATTATGCTCTTGACCAGTGGTCCTCAAACCCTTCCATGGAGGGCCTAGTGTATGCAGGTTTTCGCTTTTACCTTGTACAAGCCTGATGGAGTAGCTCACTAATTGGTTAGGATCTCCCCTCACCTGGCAGTCTGGGTCCTAATTATGCTCTAATTGAAGGGAAAGACCGAAAACCAGAATACACTAGGCCCTCCATGGAAGGGTTTGAGGACCTCTGCTCTTGACAGTGTGGTCAATGTTTTTTTGCATTTATAGGATGAGGGTACAATTTACCCTAATTTCATTTTTTTGTATTGAATTATGAGCTTTTTACACCCCTTTTGTTTATTGGCTAATTTAGCTTCATTGACTGGGTATGTTTTTTTTCAACAATACATATTCAATATTATGTGAAGAAATATGTTTCTGTGATGTCATTTCACATTTTTTGAAAGATCATATGGCATTTGTATAATAAATCACCCTTTCAACCAATTTAAGGATGTCCATCGAGGAAGCAATTCTGACATTAATGAAAGTGTAAATACTTCAAACTTTTATTTCTGGTCCAAATGTAGATTTTTATGATACATATTCTTATTTTTATTCTGCCCCAGTTTACACTTTATTTTGAGAGTCCCAAATTGTATCTGTAGGTGCTATATGGTAATATCATCAACAAACTATCAACCAACTATCTGTTGATAAGCAACTAATTGAGTAAGTTAGGGGTAGGGCTAGGTTTACAATACTTTAGGGTAATGGTTAAGGTTAGGGATACAGTTAGGAGAAGGTTTAAGGTTAGAATTAGGGTTAGTAGATAGTTTTTTAAATTATTGTTGATAATCTGTAGAAGATCTACAGATACACGTTTTGGACTCTCAAAATAAAGTGTTACCCTGCCCCAAGCTGGATATAGTTAATAGTTGTCTTTTCTACGTCTACGAATTGTATTTAGGGCCATAAAAAAATTGTAAAAACATTCACTCTGTCCCAAATCTGGACAGTGTCACAACGTCCCACAAAGTTGTCTATTCTACATGTGTGATCTGTCTTTTAGGGCCATTCAAATATGTAGTAACAACTTTCAATCTGTCCCAAATCTGGACGTTGTCACAACATCCAACAAATTTGTCTATTATACATCAGTGAATTGTGTATTTTTAGGGTCCTAAAAGACGTATTATAACCGTTCACTCTGTCCCAAATCTGGACGTTGGCACATCTGACAAAAGTCATTATTCTACATCCATGAATTATGTCATTTTTGGGCCACAAAAGCAGTGCCTACTTGTCATTAATACGTTTGTTTTCTCACATACTAAATAAAAACAATTATAGTTAATCTGCTCACTTACAGTCAACCTTCCTCTGAGTGAGAGGGGGAGGAAGCACCTTCCGTAAATGAGTGTTTACAGCAGTGGTCCTCAAACCCTTCCACGGAGGGCCTAGTGTATGCAGGTTTTTGCTTTTACCTTGTACAAGGCTGATGGAGTAGCTCACTAATTGGTTAGGATCTCCCCACACCTGCCAGGCTAGAGCCTAATTATGCTCTAATTGAAGGGAAAGACCAAAAACCAGCATACACTAGGCCCTCCATGGAAGGGTTTGAGGACCACTGGTTTACAGGTTGGAATGTCTGCCTTTGTTCAGGGATAATTTCTGTTAGTGACATGTCTGTGGAACTTGTTCAGTTCATTTCTTGGTTGTTGAATATTTTTATGTTCATTCAAATGTTAAATTTGCTGAAAATTACAGCAGGTGAACGTGAGAGGACATTTATGTGCTGAGTTTCTCTGCCCAAGGAGGTGTAGTAAGCTTTCCGAAACACATTTTGTTCAAGGCTTTTGAAATGCTCGATAGTCGATTTAACATTGGGCTTCTGATAATGGCCGACATGGACAAATTCAGGCCAGCCTTAATCCTTTTTCTGGATTATGGTACACATCTAAAGCAGTGATACTCATTCCTGTGAGCCACCATTCTGTAGGTTTTTGTTCTGAGCAAAATTTAACAGAGGTGACGTTACTCATTACCAGGATGAAATGCTGACTCAGGTTAGTCGCAACTGGGGTTGGACAGAAAATGTACGGAATGGCGGCTCGCAGGAGTAGGAATGGGTACCGCTGAGTATTATTATTGTCCTACCGGTATTTTAGTCATTGCGCCTGTATGTTTTACTCAGCCTGGTGTCGTTTGTAGTAACATACAGGTTCCAATAGATGGCAGTAGCTACATTGGAAGTATCACAGTTCCCATTCAGTGCAAGCGACTGAATTTTCATCAACTTATTGGAACAGTTACAAAAAGTGTTGAGATTGTGTTAACAACGTAATGCAGTAGGCCCAACTTTAAAAGGGCAAACTGGAACAAGGATTGACACTTAAATATAGCCAATTATACATATCAAACAGAGGGTATTAGAAATAAAGGCATGCCTCTACAAAAGCCTGCTTCAAATAAAAGCCTTTTAGCTTCTGCAGTTGATGAAAATAAAGGCCCCAGTTTTTATTTGAGGAATTACGGTAGTTTCAAGAGATGATAATTGTTATTTGTCAACACTGTGGGTTATTTAATTAATTAGTTTTTCAACTGTTTGAGACAAACTATTTCCTAACAATGTCATACAATCATCTTGATTTGGAGTGTTTCCAAAACATCAAACTTATGTGAAATTCTCTGATAAGACTGGGAATAAAACTTCAGGCAAGTAGTGCTTGTGCAATAACTTGTGAGGGGGAAGGTGTTGTCTTTACAGTTTTTTATTTAGAAACAATATTTTTTCTACATTGCCAGGGCTCAAGCAATTTGTTTTTTATTTACCACCTGGCCAGCCAATTTGAAAATATTATCTCGCTGGGCACAGAGGGTTATTGAATGAATTAGAACTAGGGTTGTTTGCAGGGATTGCTAAACGGACCATTGCAAGTTTATATAAGTGAGGGAACACCCCTGCATTTTTGGCCCAGTACACTATTTATTTACAGGAAAATGTTAATAATAGTAATCCTGTATAGATCCTGTGGAAGCAAGTCATGTTTAACTTAAACCAAAGGAATGATTAATTAAAAGTTCATTAACAATAAAGATTCATCAAAGTTTTTGCAAGAGTGTGAAAAATAGCCCACACTTTAATACAAGGTGAAATCTTTTTTTTTGTTTTAGAGGTTGGCAATTGCAATGGTGTGATCATGTGACTGGTGTTCTCTGAACATTTTGTCAACAGTATGGTACAAATGTCCTAAAAAAAAAGGAAAAACATTTATTAACATTGATGTACAGTGGCCTCCAGAATTACTGGAACCTTGACTGACAATACACAAATAATACTGTATAATGTATTAACATTACAATAGAGAATAACAAAAAATACCAACATATGATAAATACTGTACTTTATAAATGTGTCAATGGAACCAACCAAAATCAATAGTTGATTAAATTAAAAAACAATGTTTGCCAAATGAAGGTTTCATAATAAATGGCAGGCACCCTTAAAGATGATTGTAAATAACATCGACCAAAATAAAACCAGGAATGAATGTCCACTTCACACAAGTCTAAAGTAAACATATTGAGCCATTACATCGCTTCCCGTTCCACTACGGTATAAAAATTTGATAACAAGCATGCAATATCCCTTTGACATCCAACACCATGAAGAAAACGAAAGAACTGGCAGTTCGAAAGATACAAATGGTCAAAGACCTTCATAATTCTGGTAATGGCTATGAAAAGATCCACAATTGAATATATCACTGAGCACTGTCAGGGCAATTAAAAAAAGTCTAAAGCTATGGAACAGTTGAAAACCTCACAGGTAGAGGACGCATATGCATTTTACCCCCCAGGATAGGGAACATGGCGCGAGAAGCAACAACATCCCCAAGAATCACTGACAGTATTGTAGGCCTTGGTGGTGTCTTGGGGTTACCAGGTTTAAAAAGCACCATCAGACGCCACCTCCACATCCAAGGCCTCTTACGAAGAGTTGCCAAAAGAAAGACAGATGTGAGTGCTTGGAGTTTGCCAAAAATCATTTAAATCAGTGATCCTCAAACCCTTCCATGGAGGGCCTAGTGTATGCAGGTTTTTGCTTTTACCTTGTACAAGCCTGATGGAGTAGCTCACTAATTGGTTAGGATCTCCCCTTACCTGGCAGTCTAGGTCCTAATTATGCTCTAATGGAAGGGAAAGACCAAAAACCAGCATACACTAGGCCCTCCATGGAAGGGTTTGAGGACCACTGATTTAAATTGTGACTGGAGGAAGGTGCTCTGGTCAGATGAGACCAAAATTGAAAGTTTTGGTCAGACACAACTTAAACATGTTCCTCAGGCAAAATGGGCCAAAAAAACTGACTGAAAATTGTAAAAACTCTTTCAGATGGGCACTCATGAAATTGCTAAGATATTGAGGCGTGACCCCAGAACCATTGAACGTTTTGTTGCAAATAGTCAACAGGGTCACATGAAACGTGTTGAGAAAAAAGTAACTACCAGGAAGCTACCAGGAACCCATTATCCTCCAATACTGTCATATTCCAGAACTGCAACCTACCTAGAGTGCCCAGAAGTACAGTACAAGTTGTTTAGTGCTCAGAGAAATTTATTTTGTGTTAAATAAATGGTTTTGTTTGGTTCCATTGCAAAATTATTGAAGTAGAGTATGTCTCACATTGATATTGTGAGTTTCTCTAAAATTATATTGTTTATGTTTTTAAAGTTGTTTGTGCATTGCCAGTCAGGGATGCCAGTGATTTTGGAGCCCACTGTATGTATGGCCAATATGATGTTATCGAAACTCCATTTCCAAAAGGCTAACCTACAGCATCAATACATGTAGAAAAACAGTACTTTAAAACGGACATTTTTATTACTCTTTATTAAGGGAATCAAGTGCACATTTGACCATAAACAACCATTGTCAAATTATCGTGCCAGGCAGTGAGCAATCACACCACATCTTGTAGTCTCTTAGCTACTGGAATGATACAGTGCAGTGCATATGGGGCTCCGTAGATCCTTCTGGAATGATACAGTGCATATGGGGCTCCTTAAAGGCTGCAGGCCTGCAGCTTCTTGTCAGCCTGTTTCAAAGAGACCCAGGTGTTAAGCATGGACGCCCGGAGTTTGGACCACACAAGGTGGTCACTGAGCCCAAAGATCTGTGCAGCGAACTGGGCTGCGGCATCAGGGGAGAGGACTGTGGAGCAGCCAAGACCTGCAAGAGAACAGCACACAGGGTTAGGACACGGACACACGATAATGACCACAGAACACTACTGTATACACACAGCAAGACAACAGCATGCAGGAATGTACAGACCGCTCGGCATGCGAAGCGATGACCAAACATCCTGTGCCCCCCAGTCGGGAGAGATGGGAGGGCAGTTGATGACTGGGTACGCAGTATTTCCTGACATGACCGGACCAAGACCGTTGCTTCTGCCCGCCACAGCGACAAACACAGTCGGTACCCCGTCACCTAAGCAAAAAATTGCAAATAGACATTTTACAATGTAAAAGAAAAAGTAAATCATTCAGCCCTAATGTTAAAGCTAAAATGGCAGAGCACAGGCTACCTTCGTATTCAGCTTTAATGCGGAGAGTCTCATCTGGCCCTTTGTGTGCAGAGTTGACCCTGAGAACACACGGGACTCCGTATGAGGCACAAGCCTTCCTGATCTTCTCACAGTGGGCCAAGTCAGAGATGGATCCCATCAGGACCACAACTCTGCCACTGCTCTGTGGCTCCAGAAGCATCTAGGGGCACAAACACACTGAGCGTTAGCCTGTCCTGAACCCCCAGGGTTAACTAGTCCATTATGGACAACACTTCCACCGTATGTGTCATTCATAATATTGTCGCTTGGGTTTTTTAAGTGGAAGGATTCATCTAAGAATCTGTCTGGGGGATAACATTTCAATCAATGCCAGGCAACAGTTATACTGCCTGGTCTACACTTATGCTCTGCTGACTCAAAGCAAACAATAGTGCTTCCCCCCTGATAACAGATGACCGGTCTGCTCATGCGTTTTCAGGTTAAAGGGCAAAGGAGATGTTGGTTACACAAGGCTTACCTTCACTCTTTCAGAGACCCATTCAAAGTTCTTTTTCACCATCTGCATGGCCTCAGGTGTCACCTCCTTTAGGTCCCGGTACACCTGCAATGGTGATAGTCAACAGTACAGATAACAAACATGGTGTAACACTACAGATAGTGATGGGCCGATACCACTTTATGGAATGAGTACAAGTGGAATGAGTATTTAATTTTGGGTTCTTGCCGATATTAGTACTTTTAATAACTTTGCCAAATGTCACTCATCAAGCTAAAATCAGCTATTTCTTTAGACGTTAATCAGTAAATTTCACCCAATTCAAATATAGAAATGTAAATGCTCCTACATATTCAGAAGAACATTATTTATATTGCAGGTCAAGAATGTAATATTTATTACAAATGTCAATAGTTTACATCACCTTCACAAATTAGTTAAAATGAAAGAAAAGCCAAAATCATACGACAGAAGAACACCAACGGCGTCATTATTGCGCACATAGGGCTAGATTTATCAAGCTGTTTGCGACTGTTTTCAGGCGCTAATTGGTCGCAAAGACGGACGTAACCGATGCGGGCTATTTACAAACCAGACGCACTTGGGTAAAATCGCAGATTGCCTGCCACATTAGCGACCACAGACAAGTTGCGCTTTCAATATGCGTTCGTGGGAGGGTCATGGGGAAAGTGGGAGTTCCAC
>JACXGM010022599.1:0-16623 GCA_016801145.1 Umbra pygmaea | reverse complement strand
TAGTGTTGTAAACCATTCAGAACAATCACATCTATTCTGTTATACTTGTATAGTGTTGTAAACCATTCAGAACAATCACATCTATTCTGTTATACTTGTATAGTGTTGTAAACCATTCAGAACAATCACATCTATTCTGTTATACTTGTATAGTGTTGTAAACCATTCAGAACAATCACATCTATTCTGTTATACTTGTGTAGTGTTGTAAACCATTCAGAACAATCACATCTATTCTTTTATACTTGTATAGTTTTGTAAACCATTCAGAACAATAATCTATAGAAAAAAATATTGGAAATATACTTTCAGCAAGTTGAGGTGTAGCAAAAAGTATATTACGACACAAATGACACAAATATCCTGCATCTATAAACAACATTTAATGTTTAATGCTTTTTGAAAGCATTTCATCATACAAATTTATTTAAATGTATTTTACTTTAAATACAGCTCTATAAAAAATTAAGAGACAGCTCCAACTTTTTCATTTATTAAATAAAAAATTAAAATAAATCTAAATTTCAGGAAAATGTGTAGTGCTCCCTTATTTTTTTTGGAGCTGTATGTTTTATATTTCAAAATGGGCAACATAATCAAGTGTGGCTGAAAATATGGGGGTTTTAGCTACAAAGCATTCATTGTTAACCTTCAGTTATAATTTCATTGCATTTTATCTTGCACAAAGCAAGCATTCATCCGTCCTAAACATATATTTCTGTTTTGTACATGTCTTTTTCAGCCAGAAATCTACTGAAGAACACATCTGGTACAGGTATAGGAATTTTCTATCTCTGTCTTCCTGCCTGAACAAATATCAGATTTTCTTCTCATAGTACTCTCAGGGAAGTGATTGTTTAATTTGACATGACTTTAGCTTTGTTCACACTACAGGCCTTAATGCTCAAATACATTGTATTTTTAAAACATGATTTGGAACACTGACTGTTCAAATAGCAGTTTAAATGCGGGTAAATCATATTTGTCTGCATTCAGACAGTGAGGTATTGATGCGTTAAACAGATCTTCTTCCAGGACATGTTTAAGCAAGTAAAGCTCTTAACACAGCAGCCAAAACAGGTTCAAACTGTGACTTTTCATCCAGCTAATATTAATATTAATATAAAGTTCATCTGTGACTTTTCATCCAGCTAATATTAATATTAATATAAAGTTAATCTGTGACTTTTCATCCAGCTAATATTTTCAGTCAGGCGTGCTGAAGTTAAATAGGCATGGAGAATCCAGGAACAAGGCAGAGTAGTCCAAGTTCAATTGTGTTCTGAAAAGAGTAAATCAACACTTTCTTTCCAGAGGACTTGAAATTCTGGGACGTGACAAGTAATGGTGGGGATGGATGGAAGGTTGAGAAGTTACCAATAGAATGTGGATTCATCACGGATAATGGAGAGGACAAATACTTTGTCACTTCTTTCGAGTGAGTAACTGACCAACATCCCAGTGAGTAACTGACCAACATCCCAGTGAGTAAGTGACCAACGTCCCAGTGAGTAACTGACCAACGTCCCAGTGAGTAACTGACCAAGGTCACAGAGCCATTAAGGATTCTCCTCTCTGAAGTCTACAATTGGTCAGCCCATTAAATGATTTAAAATAAATTATGTGGTCAAATATGGGTCTATTTGTGGAATTGTTCACCATTAATAACATAACTGTTAATACAAGTTAAAGGACAATTCCAATGCAAAAAATAAACCTAGGGGTTGATAACACATGGGTATCGAGTAGACCGTTCTCTGGGATATGTTTTCATACTAATCTCATGAGCCCAGTGCTACGTGGCATTTTTTAGACTTACAGCTGGACATGTGAACTAAAATCAAACACAATTTGCTCACAGTTCAGCTCACGTAGCACGGCGTTTGTGGTTTGACTGGTCAAGTCAGTTTTTCCAAGATGGTGCCTGGCTGTATACACAAACGGTAATGTCTTTTAAACTATCTTTTTAAAAAACTGTCTGTAGACATACAAAGTTCTCAATGCTTTGGTTAGCATGAAGGGACCCTCATTATGCTACTGTGGAAGTGTGGTGCTATTATGAGCCTTGCTAGTAGTTTAAAATAGTGATTTATTTTTACTTCTTCCATGTCCTCACAACTAGCGTTATAAGGTAATTATGAATTCACACTAAAACTGGTCACTTTTGATTAGTATGAAAACATATCCCAGAGAACAGTCAACTCTTTACCAATGTGTTATTATTCACTAGGTTCATTTTGCGCCAGAATTGTCCTTTAATAAAAGTTATTCTAATTCGGTTTGATTCTACAATCACGTCTCTGTTACATTGTCTGTGAATATATCTCTATCTTTCTCCTTCTCTGTGTCAGACTGTGTCTGAAAAAGCAGGTGATTGACTTACAGGCAGAAGGTTATTCTACTCATGACCTGGATGCCCAGCCAGCTGTCACTGTGAAAGACTGGTAAGACACACACAGATAAATACATGTCACTGTGAAAGACTGGTAAGACACACACAGATAAATACATGTCACTGTGAAAGACTGGTAAGACACACACAGATAAATACATGTATGTTGAATAGATCCTGCTGTATATGTACCATATATACTGCATATGAATGGAAACATTCTTGGAGACATCATGTAATCATCTTCGATCATCCCACACCTGAGAGCGGTTGCAGATTAAATAACCATTAAACGGTATTTGGACAAATTAGAGAGAAATACTGGTAAAGATACAGTTAAATACACATAAACGTCTATGACAGCAGTTTTAGCTCTATTGACACCAACACTGTGTCTTCTGTTTAGGTACAGTGGGTGGTTCTCTGGGTCAAAAGGCGCTTGGTGTGGGTGCATCTATCATTTGACGGTGCAACTTTTGGATGGAAATAAGAAAGTTCTTCAGGAATTTAAACCGGAACCAGTCACCCTGGACGCAGAACACGAGTACATGTCTTGGAGAGAGGTATTGTGGGAAACCTCGAAATCTAACATCATCATGTCTCGTCTGTTTACCATCAAATTGATTTCTCACCGTGGTTTCTTCCCAGGTGAGCCACACCTTCTCTAACTATGGTCCTGGACTGCGCTACATCTCCTTTGAACATGGAGGAAAAGACACCAAGTTTTGGAAAGGCTCGTATGGAGTCAGAGTCACTAGGAGCTCAGTTACTCTAAAGCCCTGAAATCTACTGCAGAACCCAGCTAAGAATGGTATTTATCTTCTAAACAGTTACATTGTTGCCAGTGCCCACATACTGCTTGTTCCTTGGCAGGGTCGCTCTATTTTGATGACTTTACTGCAGCTGAAACAGCGTCCTGGAGATTCTGTTGTCACTGCATTTGCTTCACTTATTGTTATTTGATCAGTGCTAAAGTTTTTTTATATTCATTTAATAATTTAAAACTGTAAACAATACCCTCTGACAGATACTGTGGTGTATAAGGAGTTACACCAAAGTACAGGATAATTTGCAGAAGTTTTAGTATCACTGTCTGTCTGTCTGTCTGTCTGTCTGTCTGTCTATCAGAACCAGCATGAACCTTTTCAGCTACATTAGCTACAGTAGCTCGTCTGTTGGATCAGTCCACGTGGGCCAGCCTTCACTCCCCACGTGCATCAATGAGCCTTGGCCGACGATAACCCCGTCGCTGATTTTCTGCTTTTCGTTACTTGGACCACTTTTGATAGGTACTGACCACTGCAGACCAGGAACACCCCACAAGAGCTGTAGTTTTGGAGACACTCCGTCCCAGTCATTAGGCATCACATTTTTCCTACTTTTAACACATCAACTTTGAGGACAAAATGAAGAAGCCGGAAAATTGGGCAAGCATAAGGATTTCATCAGTAGTTTAACATGTTATGATCATATGTTAGATGCCTTCTGTATTTTACAATAACACTTGTCTCATAAATGGGCCATGCGTTACATCTGATGACCAATCTGTCGGTAAGGATGCCAGCTACGATCAGCAATAAAGAGTTGTTTATGCTTGTGTACATGCAAATGTAGGGTGAGTGGGTCAGAAAGTGACCATGCCTTTCCAGTGTTGGATGTTGGACATCCGCATAGTGTTTTTCTTGTGGTAAGGAATTAAAATATCAAGTTGGCGCAGTAAGATGAAAACAATATGGTTTTTAATTAATTGAACACTTGTCATCAATCAACTAATATCATCTCCACAGAACAGCTAAATACTTGTTCTTAAACTAGTAGCTGAAGAAGAGGGTATGTTTTGGAGTTAAAGCTGAGGAGACACCAGAGAAAGAAGACAAGATCATTTTTTATGATTATTTTTCTTTCCCTAGGGGACCAGTGTGGTATCATCCCTGTTTGTTTAATGAATCTCATATGCACTTTATTTTGTTCATGAATAACTGGTGGAAGTTGTGTTCAATGGCAAAATATACAATCCAGATGTATCAGCACTACAACAAGCTGAATTATTATCAATTACATTTTCTGTTTTAAGTACATTTCAGTTGAACTGCTATTTCTTATTTAGGAAGGCTGAGAGAATTCATCATGAGTTGTTTTTTATTTATCTTAACAGCGTAACGATGAAACTGAGACAGACCAATCAAATGGATCAAACTGGAGGAACAAGGAAACAACAAGTTTCGATCGACTTATAAACAACAACTATAAAATGAACAATTTGAACCATGTCTGGATTTCTTCAAAGTAATTTTTTTAGCATAAATTGCTTTCTCTGATTGTATTTTTTATAACTAATAAACAGAGAAAAACTGTTTAACGTTTCTGACTACCATCAACACTTCCTCTCATTCTATTTGTTACTAAGTCTTTTTTTGTATTAACAACAGTGAAATAGTATCAGGCCATGTTTGATATTCTCAATCTGACCCTTAATAAAAAACTACTCTTGGACCAAGGGGACTTCTTTAACATAACAGTGTAAAATAGGAGAGCAGATTGATTACACATAGATCAAACCTTTATACCATAATATTAATGGTATGACTAACCTATTGAATGGAATGTATTTATGCTAGTCTATTGAACCTACTGTAATAGGGCTGTGTAAATACATGAAAAAGACAAGGTAAACTCAAGTAATTTTCATTTTAGTCAGTTTGCACAGTGGCTTTCAATCGGTGGTCACAGCCCACTAGGGGGCCTCAGAGAGCTGCCAGGGGGGCCATGCAAAGAGAGGAAAAAATATTTTACTTACAGTTTTTTCTGAACGCTTAAGCGCTAATCGTGATTCTTGTAGCACAATTTCTAAAACTATTAATACCTATAGCAAATCCACTCATTGAGTTTGCAAAACTAAAAGCACAAACACTGCTTTGCACTCAATTTGCAATCTTGTAACACACACTTTGCAAAACTGTAGGCACAATTCACTGCACAACACTCTTTTTGCAGAACTTTAAATACAACTCACTGCTCACACTCAATTACCAAATTTCCAACACACTCCTAGCGAAATTATACACATGTATGGCTATCATTAACACTATTTTGCCAACTGTCTGGCACACTTTCACATGTGAAAACTGTTTGAGATAATTATTTCACTTTGCAATCAGCCTAAGCACTATAAATAAGCCACAGGTAAGCTGTCTGTGTGGAGTACAAGGGAAGGAGCAGTAAGAGTGAGAAGAGTGAGAATCAGAGGAGGCCGAGGAGGCTGAGGGAGAGGACGTGGAGGTGAAGAAGTTGGAGGAAGAGGACGTGGAGGTGAAGAAGTTGGAGGAAGAGGACGTGGAGGTGAAGAAGTTGGAGGAAGAGGACGTGGAGGTGAAGAAGTTGGAGGAAGAGGACGTGGAGGTGTAGAAGTTGGAGGAAGAGGACGTGGAGGTGTAGAAGTTGGAGGAAGAGGACGTGGAGGTGTAGAAGTTGGAGGAAGAGGACGTGGAGGTGTAGAAGTTGGAGGAAGAGGACGTGGAGGTGTAGAAGTTGGAGGAAGAGGACGTGGAGGTGTAGAAGTTGGAGGAAGAGGATGTGGAGTTGAAGAAGCGAGAGGGTTAGAGGAAGTTAGAGGAAGTGGACATGGAGGTGAAGAAGAGGAGGAGGAAGAGCAAGAAGAGGACGAGGAGGGGAAAGAGGAAGGGTAAGAAGAGTAAGAAATAGAATAACTGATGACATCAGAGCTACAATAGTGGACCATGTCATCCACCATGGGATGACCCTGAGGGAAGCTGGACAACGGGTTCAGCCTAATTTGAGCCGCTACACTGTGGCAAGCATCATTAGGACATTTCGAAATGAGAATCGGTAACTACTTTGTAGCACTGCTATACTCTAATGAGAAACACAACAGTACCATACATGCAAAAATACTGAAATTGTTACTTTACAGAATTGCTAGGCGTCCAGATGTTGAGGGCAGAGGAAGAATGTTCACTCCAGAGCAAGAGACCCATATAGTGAACATGGTGATTGCCAATAATGCAATAAGACTGCGCAAAATACAGCAGCGCATAATTGATAATGACACCATCTTTCAAAATATACACAGTGTAAGTATTTCTGCAATAAGTCGTGTACTTGCACGCCACACAATAAGAATGAAGCAAATTTACAGAGTTCCTTTCGAGAGAAACACAGAACGTGTAAAGCAACTGTGATATGACTATGTGCAGGTAAGCTACAGTGTCATTGGTTCTGAATTTGGAAGTGCATACTGTAGTGCTGTGCATGGGCCTGATGTATTTGTTTTGTCTTGTCCAGAGAGTGATGGAACTAGAAGCAGATGCCATGGGACATAAGCTACTTTTTGCAGATGAGGCCGGTTTTAACCTCAGTAAAACCAGGAGACGTGGCAGAAACATTATTGGACACCGTGCCATCATCAATGTCCCAGGACAATGTGGTGATAACATAACCATGTGTGCAGCTATAAGCCAAAATGGTGTTGTTCACCATCATGCAACCATAGGCCCATACAACACTGCACACATTACTGCATTCCTGGACACCTTACATGACATGCTCACTGTTCAGAGACCAGAGCATACCCGATATGTCATCATATGGGACAATGTTAGTTTCCATAGGGCTGCTTTGGTCCAAAACTGGTTTACAGACCACCCATTCTTGATGGCGCTCAACCTCCCTCCATACTCTCCATTCTTAAATCCCATCGAGGAGTTCTTCTCTGCCTGGCGCTGGAAAGTGTACGACCATCATCCTCATCAACAGGTAGCCCTTTCACAGGCAATGGAGGAGGCATGTGGAGATATTGACCAGGCATCATGTCAGGCCTGGATACAGCATTCAAGGAGATATTTTCCCCGGTGCCTTGGACTGGAGGATATCGCATGCGATGTGGACGAAATTTTGTGGCCGGACCCAGAAAGACGACATGATGTAGGCTGATTGTTTTGCTGTTTTTTTTGTTGTGAAATTACTATTTTGTGTTCTGACTTTGTCTTGGTTTTGATGAGTGTGAATAAACACCAAAACTTGAAGTTTGGATCCTAGTATGTTTACATGACACTATAACAAATGTATGACCTCAAATTGACATCTGTACACAGAGAAAGCAAGAGCCAGATGTGTTTTGTATTCATTCCATCAGTATCAAAGAATTGGATCCAGAATCAGAAATGCTTTGATGCAAATTTGATTGTTTCCATTGATTCTTATTTTCCAACTCTGGCTGAAAACTGAAATACTGTAAATATTCACCCAGCCTTATGGCATTGTTTGCCACAACCATGTTCAGAACGGCTGCCTCCTGCTCACCACTAAACATTCTCCCTCTACCACCAGAGAATGGTAGCCTTTGGAATCTAGAAAGAACACATGTAATAAGAATGAGGGAACAATTACATAAAGTATATCGCTGAAGATATTTCTGTATATACTGTACAGCAAAATTACCTGTTTTGCTAAGGAAAAATGCAGACAATGGATGTGACAGTGTTTCTGTTCAGAACAGGTCAGACTCTTTGTCCAGCCTCTCTAAGTGAAAGGCCATGATTGATAATGTGATCAATAAACAGTTGCCTGAATTTCATCAGAAATCTGAGCCCTTCCAACTACACCTCCACCCTCCACCTCACACTCAGACTCCTCTGACCTCTCTTCCTCTCACTCTCATCTGCCTTAGACCTCTTCCATCTATGTTGGCAGAGAACAACACAGATGCTGAACCTTTTAGGGCCTGCAGACTGATTGTTTATTGAAGATTTGTGTGAAGGAGTGTCAAAGAGGTGCTTTAGTGATTACATACTGATGTAGATGGTTTCTAATAGTTAGGATCAGATGGTTTCTGTTTGGTTACTATAGCTAAAACAATGGAGTTTGTACTGCTTGGATGACATCCATGTTAACTGTTCTGCAAAAGGGTGGGAAAAATGTGTCAATCCAATGAGAAAGGGTTAACACATTTGAAAGAGGTGTCTTCTGCTCTGCTGAGACAGTGATGATGAAAACCCAGTGGATCCCCCGGTCAAAGCAATCAAGAAAAACTGTAACACCTGGTGACTCGATGAGGTACGAGTAAATGTCCGGGTAAGACACCTCTGGCCACTAGGTCGGGAATTTTGTGATGAAATAGCGTAAAAAATTCTAGAAAAATGACTTTCTGTATTGACCTGTGTAGTTAATCTTCCCCCAAAACGGCGAAATTAACAGTTAAGTTAGTACGGTAGTACGTATGGTAAAGTAAATATCAAATGTGTTTAGCATAAGAGAATTACAACCTCAAATTGTGGACAGCATTTTATTATTTTATATTTTTATTGAGAATTAGATAGCTAGTGTGCACATTGTGAACTACCTTGCGATTTTTCAACATTACGTTTTCCTTGTTTTTTCAGTCGCTATTTTAGCTTGTGCAGCTCGGCAGGTCTAAGGCAATGGTTAATAAATATGGATTTCGGTCAGGACATTAGTGGCGAGGTAGAGAGGCATGGCATTGGGCGCAGACAGTGGGATGGAGAAGTAGGCTACCACTATTGGATTATATGTTGTTGAAGCAATTCCACAGTTTGGATTATGCAGAGAAGGTAAAGATCAAAACTGCGGGAAGATCAAACAGAATACATTTACCATAAATGCTCAAGGTTGCCAGATAAATTCAAAATTCAACATGGTCTGGTATGAGAAATATTCTTGGCTAGTACAGGCAGTCCTACAACTAACGAACTGTATTGTTGGCCATGCCTTCTGATGGGGAATCGTAAGATCTTCTTCAAAGTTTAACATTTTGTCTGCCTTGGGATTTTGCAATAAAAAGAATTTGGATCGGGCTACTAAAAGACATGACATGATTGGCTCCATTAGTAGAATGAAGCTTTTTGGTCGGGTGCCCATAAACAAGTTAATTGATGAGGGAGCTTGTTTGCAAAGACCAAACCACAACGTTAAAGTGAGACGAAACAGAGACGCTTTAATCCGTCTAATCAATGCGACAGCTCATCTTGGAATGCACGCGCAACCGTTTAGAGGACATGAGAGGCAGGAGTCTGCTAACAAGTGCAACTACAGGGAGTTGGTGCACTTGATAGCACGCTATAATGCAGTATTAGCGGACCATATTGAAACTTCAATGTGTTCTCTGGCTTGTCTAAAACCTCACTGTAGCAATTGTAATTTTAACATGCAGGAGAATTACCACCTTCTAAAAAAAATCTGTTCTATAAGTATTATAATATCCAGTGGACACAGTTGGTTGGTTGGTCACATTCTGCATTCTACCATGAGAGGTTATCATTCCATGGAATGCTGTGTTTTAACATTTCTGGTGTCATGTTGAAACTTAGGACAACCTGATTCCATGGATTACACATGGAAAGAGAACCAGTCAGCATGACAACTCCTAGGTGACCCTGCCCAAACCAACTTGACCAGAACCAGCCAGCATGACAACCCCAAGGTGACCCCTGTCTGTATTCTTGTCCACTGAATTGTGTAGTTGATGGCAATGCTGCCAAAAGGCTTTGGAAATAGGCCACCTGTAGTTAGGGACACAATATGATCATTAGCTGTGGACAAACAAATTTATTCTTATAATGTCAACCGGCACAGCCAAAAGAGGACTGACCACCCCTGAGAGTCTGGCTCCTCTCTAGGTTTCTTCTTAGGGTTGTACCCTACTAGGGAGATTTTCCTAGCCACTGTGCATCAACCTGTTGTTGCTTGCTCTATGGGGTTTCAGGCCGGGTGTCTGTATAAGCACTTTGTGAAATCTACTAATGGAAAAGGACTATAAAAAATCATTGAGGTTAAAATAAAATCACAACAGACCTCATTATTGGATATTTTTAATCCTCCTTTTGTCTTTTTTCAATCAGTGTGTTGTGTAAATTTAAACAATAACTGTAGATATAGACATAAATAACTAAATAGTGTTAAATAAAATGGCACAGCGGGCAGGTTTTCCACCTGTCCTCCCCAAATCTTTTAGTCACCAGCCGCCACTGGTCTACAGTTGAGCAAGCATGTGCAAATCCAAGAACTAAATGGTATTGAATAATAGAGTAATGTGCCTGCGCCAAAATGAACTATAAACGATCCAGGTACTAGTACCATGCAGTATAATGGATCATAGAAGTAGTGTGCCTGTGCGAAAAAGAACAAAATTAACGACTCATGTACCAGTACCAGGCAATGTACTAGTACAACATACTAGTACCAAGCAGTATACTGAATCATAGAAGTAATGTGCCTGTGCGAAAAATAACGAAATGAACGATTCAGGTTCTAGCACCGAGCAGTATACTGGATCATAGAAGTAGTGCGCCTGTGCGAAAAAGAACTAAATCAACGATTCATGTACCAGTACCGGGCAATGTACTAAACATACTAGTACCGAGCAGTATACTGAATCATAGAAGTAATGTTCCTGCGCGAAAATGAACAAAATGAACGTTCCAGAATGAATCGCACGTACCGGTCTTTTAAAAGATTAGTTCCAAAAAGAACGAATCGTTCATGAATCTCCCATCACTAAGGTTTAAGCTTACACACCTGTTGCTATGACAGCAAGTCCAGGATGTGCGTCAAAGAACCAAACAATTAACAACCATGCCAAATCGTCAACAATCAAATCCAGCTAACTGAGTTAGCGAACATAAGAAGTACGGACCCCTGGTTAAGGCATTTTTCTGGAATAGAGTAGTCAAACTTTTTAATTAGAGTAGACTGATTATTTAATTTGATCTGGGATTTTTGTGATTTTAGAATGCTCTTAAACCTTGGATGATTTGTGGTAAATGTTATTGTCTTTGTCCTGCAATGGGTCTTTGTCATGTGTAAAATGTTTTAACACCAAGGACCATGTTGGAAATAAGTGTTCACACTTTAACATGTTATCCTTTGGATTATGTTGTCTGTTAAATCCAAAATAAATCAAATAAAATAAAAAACAGGCCACAGCTGACAGCACTGATGAGGAGGTGGGACCAGTGTGGAATGAGCCCTGTCACCTCCAATCTCCAGCAGATCTGCTCCACATGTTGGGACACACAGACAGAAACACAGAGAACAGGACAGAAACACAGCACAGAGAACACAAACACAGACCGGGGCACATATAACACAGATATTTATACTGTAACAAGTGCCCACTGAGTTCTGCCAACGTGCGATAAACCAATCAGATTGTCATCTCACATTCCTTTTGAGAGCAGGCGTACTTGTTCCATGGCGGATTGCTATTGATTTTTCTTTTTCCATCTCCCATTGTTGCCACAAATCCATTTATAATCACACATTATGTTCTAAACCTATGCCTAGTTAATTTTCCAATAACACACTATTCCTTTAAGAAAGCACCAATTGAACAAGTTCATTACAGCAATATAATTCGGTCAGGCCATGTTCAACTGATCAGTCCAATTTCTTATGAGTAGGCTTGTATAGACAAACTGCCTAAAGGTGACACAGGGTCAGATTACTCAGTAGTTAGGGAGTCAGACTTGTAAGCGATTCCCAACCCTGACTGCGCCAAATGTTGTTGTGTCCTTGTCACTTTACCCTACATTGCTCAAGATGGATGTCCCTGTATTCAATTTCTCTGGATAAGAGCATATGCTAAATGAATAAAATATAAAATGTAAAAAATGTGACAAGGCCAACCATTTATTAATATGGACTATTCTACTAATATCCTAATTGTAAGGGTGGTTGTTTTAACAATGCTTTTGTATTTCTTAATTAATACATAGAACTCAGGTATGAGCACCTGTCATTAGACAATCGCAAATATGGAGGCTGAAGGACCAAGGGGAAGGAGAAGACGAGAAAGAGATGGGAAGAGGGAGAGGAGAACAAGGAAGAGACGGGGAAGAGGGAGAGGAGAACGAGGAAGAGACGGGGGAAGAGGGAGAGAAGAAAGAGCAAGAGACTCTGGTAAAAACCAGACATTGGGGCCGAAACATCAACATGCCACCCTGGGTCCATACAACACCGCACTTCTTCTCAGCATGGCGGTGGAAGGTCTATGACTGCCTACCACATGCACGCGTGCCGCTCCTGTGAGCAATGGAGGAGGCATGTAGAGCCATCGAGGTGGGGTTTAAAAACTACAAATGACAGAAGTCTCTTGAGTAAAGTTGACCAGTGTGTTGTGTCTGTTTGACTGTATTGTTCATGTGCATGTGTGTTCCCTATCGATCTGAAGAGGGCCTTTTGAAGTCAGAGTGTTACGTTTTGATTACAGAATGGCAGTTTTGACATGGCAGTTAGATGTTAACCTCCAAGTGTTGTGTCAAGAATTCTTGTGTATTTTGACACAATGAGACAAATTTTGCATTTTGTGTGTTAACAATTGGGAAAAACTGTAATAAACCAATGTTTCAAATAACTACAAAAACAGGATAATGAGCCACAAGAGTGGTTTCATACTTTTGATAAGTGTTGACCAGTCTTTACTACTAATTTGCCTTACCTCTTTACTGGTTCATTCTCCTATTTTGTTGACGGCTACAGTGCTTTTATTATGTCCTTCTGCACTACTGTACCTGCCTCTGACTGGCTGGTAGCACTTTCTGCAGGGGAGGCTAGACAAAGGCAGTGTTGAATAATGTGCACATTATGATAACTAAACAATGATGTAGCATATGGAATTATCTGAGTTAGGGATTGCGTTTTGAATTGAGTACACCAATGTTAAGAGGAAGATCAGCTTTAAAACAATTTGCAACTTGTGTATCAACCCTTAATATTGCGTAGAGCTAGTTAAGAAGATAGCTAACCAGATCAGCTGAGTGAAGCCCACCGTTTGTTGTTCATTATATACAGAGAAATGTAACATTACACAGCATGCATCTGCATGTAGCAAACTAAGTTCTCCTGTCCAATGCAGATACAGGGTTTTTGATTATCGTATGTTTGCAAATGTGCAATTTGTCCATCATTAAAACGGCGCCGGCTGAATCACATTACATTTTCATCAACAGGTTAAAAACTAGTTTGTTGTAGCTATATGGTCTCTCAGTTTTTCCTGTTGTAAAATACATTTGGCCAAAATCTAATTTGATAAAAGATGAAATGCTACTGTATGCACAGGCTATTTAAGTGCAGATTATGTACTCCCCTCCGTGCAAGGCATCTACCATAAGCGATGCCTTAGGAAAACAAAGAACATCCTCAAAGGCCGTGATCTTTTCTCACTACTGCCGTCTGGTAGACGTTACCGGAGCATCAAGGCACGGACCACCAGACTTAACAGTTTCTTCCCACAGGCCATTCGGCTGCTCAACATAGAACACAGACACTGATCGCAAATCGTCTGTTGAGCACTAACATTAACACTCTCTGGTCACTTTATGCTCTCTACATCTGATGTAGCAGAATTCAAATGCAACTTAAAGCAATTTTCCATGCCAAATCTATAATATTTACTACTTCTACTGTTGTACATTTTCCAGACCACTGCTCAGTACATAGCATTTTATTATTATTATTACTATTGTCATTATTATTTTAAAATTCTTATATTGTTGTAATTCTTGTTTATAAGCCCACTGCATAGAATCACCGTGCCATGTCAAAATAAATTTCTCTGCATAGGATGATGTATGTTATTCGATGCATATGATAAATAAACAACTTTGACTTTCACTATTGGCCATAGAAAATGCTAGACCTCTCTCTCAGGTCAGGTCCCACATGTCTCAGTCATCAAATCAGACATCAAATTAATAAAATATTGCCTATTTAGACATTAAGTTTTTATTCAAACAACAATATTGTTGTTTACCCTTGCAAAACTTCGTTCAGCTCCATGTTGGCTGTGCAGCTGCTGCGGAACTCCAGTGCATTCAGTCAACATAGAGGGGGCGGAGTTCAGTTTGAGGATCCAACAAGATTTACACAAGCTCTTTTTAAGAACTTTCATTGGTTAAATATTTGTAAAACAGACAGGCATATGTTCAAGTTGACCAATAGCATTGATTTATTGAAGAAAAAAACACCACCACAAAATAAGGGCACTTCAGAGTGTAAGGACAAAAAGGGCATGTGCTCTGCACAGGTTGAGCCCTACCTGTGCACGTGCCTGCATCCATGGAACGTTGACTGATTTTAAATATTAATCAAATAAAATATGCATTCAACTTATATAGCGCTTTTCTTCCAAGGAACCCAAAGCGCTTTACACAGTGAGGGGGAAGCCCACCAAATTCTTAGCCGCACCCAAAAACCCATTAATAAAAAGGCCCAGCTTGACACATTGGTTCATTCCACACTGAGGTGAGAGATTGCAGTTACAGGTGAGATCTCCCTTATTTGCTATCTGGCAGTTTAACCTAATTGTTAACATTTGATTATTTCTTCAGGAGAAATCAAGATTTTGAGAGACTCTTAAACGAAAAGAACTACAATCAACATGGCATCTGAGACAGGTAACACCATTAGAAATGATCAATAGACATGGAATAAGTCACTTTAATGTTCAATTGTTTTAAGGATCATTAGGACTTCTATTTTGTCAAATTGAGAGATCTATACAATATTTGTACTAATTTGTAGTAATTTGGTCTAACTCGGACAGTATACTCTAGAAAGAAATATCTCACTGAACCAACTCACCACAATTTTTTTTTTTTATTTTCACTTTTATTTTAGCTGTAGTTTCATCTGGCTTTTCAAGCCCAGATTTCCTTAAAGAGATGCTGCCATCTGCACAGAAGACAGCGCTGTTGTATGAAATATCCTACCTGTGTCTGGCCAATTTTCCTACTCTGGAGAGAATAATTAGAGCAAATGCTGTGGAAGCCCAGATGGTCTTCTCTTCCTCCGAGGCTCTGCTCCTGATGGTATTTCAGTCACTATTTCTACACACGTTGTCTCTTATATCTAATATCTCTTATATTTAAATTATTTTAAATTGCTTTTTGCCTACCATTGCTTTTTTGATTTTACAACAGTTTACATTATTTAGGTTCAACTCCTTTTAATGACTGAGATATTTGAGTTGTCAAGTTAAAATTTAAAAAACTATAATATAATTAAATACTTGGCCTCTCATTTTACGTGATTGATGATTTATGAAGTGGGCATCAATGGACATTGTTAACTAACGCTCTTAATGCCTATATGTAGTGAGTGTTCAAGCTACAGAGAAAATGAAATGATGTTTCAATTTGACATGCTTTGTTCCGATCAAAGCATGTGAGCAGAGAGCGAATTTCTGAATATTCCGCTCCGCTCGCTCAACCCAGAATGGCCTGCTGGTTCAAAAATATGTAAATAAGGGCTGCCTCTGACTAAAAATGTTTTCTAGTCGAAGGGTAGTTGTTCATTTAAGCCAATAGTGGACAAATCGCCCATATATATTCATTGAATTACTTAAACAGGCTATACATTGATATATAAGCATTTACGTAATATAACCACACTCAATTGCACCACCACAGCACACATAAAGCTCGCCACAAAGAATCAACAAAAGTAATGATTATGAATGTGTCAAAAATAGCAAGGAGACATTTAATTTTTTATTAATAAACTGGTGTTTTCTGTGTCACTGGAAAGATTAAGTTGCGGACTCACCATGAACGCCAGAGAGATATGCACATTTCATATGGATTACATAATCAGAGTAGCCTATTTTTTAATAGTTTCGTTTAACAGTTGACATTTCAAGCTTTCTATAATAGATAGCCTATATTTCTCAAATCTGTGAGGCACAAACTGAGTTTCAGCACCCTCCAGTTCACGTGCAATGCAAGTGATCGCGCCTGCGCCTTATTACATTGTCTATATGCTAGCTATATAATTGCTTCTTATTTATTAAATACAGGCAATTGGTTGATAAAACATTGATCAAACTTAAGATACAATTTATACAAAATGAAAATCTTTTAAAAATAATCTTTCTTCAAAACAAAACACAACGAAGTGGTCAAAATAATGTCTTACCCACTGCTTGTCTCCAGACATATTGCGCATCTCATGATGTATCATCTTTCTCATGGTACATGCTCACTTTCACAATCAACATAGATTAAAGGAGTGTTCCACAGTAAATCAGTTTCATAGTATACCATTTACAAACGTTACCATAGATGATTTATGTCATATACACGTCTGTTCTTTTTCAATATATCAGAGAAAAGCCGATAGTATATTTCAGTTCCTTTCGCATCCACTGGGGGGCTTCTGTATCAGTCTAAAACTTGAGTTACCACAACTCCCAGAATTCC
>JACXGM010022598.1:0-16624 GCA_016801145.1 Umbra pygmaea | reverse complement strand
AGACAGACAGACAGACAGACAGACAGACAGACAGACAGACAGACAGACAGACAGACAGACAGATAATAAATAGATAGCCTTTATTGTCCATTGGGTAAAGTTGTTTTCATAGTATATGTCATCATCAGCTCCAGAATCATAGTGTTCATTTATATGTATTTAGATCGTTTCATTTTTAAATGTGTTCGGTCGAGACGCATGTCTTAACCATTTTGAAAGGTGCAAGAAATTCCATTTGAGCCGAACTATTTCCCATTTCACGATTCGATTAATGCAGACATCTGTAGATTATCAGATGCAGTCAAAGGGATGGTTATAAAAAGTAATTCCATCACAATGCGTATTGACGCACAATGGCTGATCTTGCGCTGTTAGAAGATAATAATAATAGCATAATAGTGCATTCTATTTAGTGGCGCATTTCATAACACTCATAACAGGATTTCTGGCGACTGGCACTATCCAGAGGGAATTGGCTGACAGGTCAGGGATATCTCAGCCAACCCTTAGCCGGGTTCTGCCAGACATGTTAGGTATAATAGGCATGTCGCATAAACATGAAGTTTCCGTACAGCGTGGGGGAACAGGCAAACACAAAAGCACAATTTGTAGCTATGTCCGGTTTCCCAAATGTATCAGTGCTATTGACTGCACTCATGTTGCCATGAGGACACCGATCGAGATAGAAAATGCTTTCATTAATGTAAGCATTTTCATTCCATCAATGTCCAAATAATTTATGAGGCAGACATGTTGCTCACTAATGTAAATAATCTTCCCCCACTCGTGGCAGACTTTCGCGATAAAGCGCTAGACACGTTTTGGTATTGACTTTGATATCTGACCACTTTTTTATTTCGGCCATGGTCCGATTTTCTGAGGCTGCGGCCTTCACAGCGTCTGCAAACTTTTGCCACTCCAATGCCTTTTTGGCATTAGTATTGGCCACACTCTACCCTCCAAACTACATTTTCCTCCTCTTTTCCACCTCGCCAACAATAATTTCTACTTCACATTGAGTGAAGTTTATTTTTTGGTTATCCTCTCTGTGTTTGCCACAAGAGGGGGCGGCAGTGGGTCAAGTAGGTTATGCAGCAACCGTAAGGTTGGTGGTTCGATCCCTGGGTCCTCCTGACCAAGTGTTGAGGTGTCCATGAGCAAGACACCTAACCTGCTCCCGACAAGCTGGCTGGCGCCTTACATGGCTGACACCGCCATCGGTGTATGAATGTGTGAATGCATGGGTGAATGTGAGGCTCTGTAAAGCGCTTTGGTGGCTATTGTTGGTCAGAAAAATGCGCTATATAAATGAAGTCCATTTACCATTTACCTTTTCTCAATCAATGAATATTAATTTGGGGGCGTTTCACTGACTATTTATGGACAAATACAGGCATGACATGAAGCCGCAAAAGCTGAGCCATGTATTAGAGTTGATTGTGATTTATAAAGGAAAAACGGCATAGGACGTGCGTCCGCAATCAGAATATTTCTGTGCATACGCACGTCCAATATTTCGTCTGTACGCCACTTCTGGCGCAAATCCACAGCAAAGTTTTGAAATGAGGGCCCTGGTTTATTCGGTATACCAGGGAGCAAGTTTCTTGTTGCGGATATGTTTAGTTTTTAGCGGTGCAACTGCATCTAGGGTGTTGCAGAGGCTTAGGTGTAAATCTTCAGTTAGCTCATTTACAGATGTGTTGTCTATGGCATTTGTATGGTAGATTGAGTCAGGAAGGGCGTCCAAAAACCTTTGGGTTGTCAAGAGAATTTATATTGTGGGTCTTAAAAGTCCCCAGTTGGATTCCAATTGGAGTAACTGATGCGAAAGTATGGGCCAGTTTCACCGACAAGTATTAAACCTACTCTTGTACTAAAAAAGCCAGATCAATGGAGATTTCCATTTAACTTGATAATTTAGTCCATGACTAGAATTAATCTGTGTCCGCAAAAACTGGCCCTAAATGGTGGACCAAAATTCCTAGATTAAGAGGAAAACACTGAGGTTCACAACATCTATTCCACGAGACAACACAAGGTCCAAAGTGTGACTATGTCAGTGTGACGGTCCTGAGACCTGTTGGACAAAAGTCAATTATTGCTCTAAAAGTCTTTTGGAGAAGGTCAATCAAGTTCTCCATATGAATATTAAAATCACAACAAATTATATTATTATCTACCTACTAGGCATGATAAAAAGTCAGGGAATTTATTAAGAAACACTGTGTATGGCCCAGGTGGCCTGTAGATAGCAGCTATAAAACCTGATCAAGCCACATAGATTTCATGACTACAACCTCAAGACACAAACCCAGTTATTTTTTTGGCTGGAAGTGTAAGATCAGTGTCAAAAATGAAGGTGACTCCACCGCCTTTGCAAGATTCATGGGGGATATGGTCACCATTTTAACCAGGAGTAGAGGCCTCATTAAGAAGACTGTCTAATAGCCTGCAAGCCAAACTTGCACCCTATTTCTCCTGTGACGGGCAGAACTCAGTCTTTAGCCAGCGATTGAGTGCTCATAGGAGTTTTATGTATTGAAAAGTGTTCTCCAGGCAGATCTGCCTTTGAGGCAGAAATCATTTGATTGGTTGATTTAAAACTGAGGGCTTTACATGACATCGGAATTGTGCACATGAACTTAGTTTTCTCTTTTATCATATCTAACATTACACCTAACCATAACCCTAACCTTAACCATAACCATAACCATAACCATAACCCTAACCCTAACCCTAACCCTAACCTTAACCACACTGGAGTGTTAAACTGTAATCATGTGCTATATATACGCAAAGGTTGGCATAAATCATAAAAAGTAAACATAATGTTTTGAATCAACCAAACAAATAATTTCTGCTTCCAAGGCAGAAGTAAAACTCTATGAGCAATTGAGTTGCGTGAGTCTGCTGTAGATCTTGTCACTACCCCTCACTTAGAGGAGGCCAGAGACAATTACTCAATGCTGACATCTTTCTAGCTAATTTACAAGCTGAAGCTATGTTCTGCTTAGTAGACTGTTTCATCCTAGCATCGTTGGTGATGAATAACAATATCTCTGTTCTCTCTTCCCATGCTAGTTTTGATTTCACTAACACAAACCTCAGATTAGCCTCTTCTTTGGTAGCCATGGCCCCAGGTAAACACTGTATAATCGCTGGCTGATTCTTCTGTCTAATATTATGGATAATGTAGTCACCGATTACAAAGCTTTTCATTTTGTCATTGGTCCTGCTTAGTCTGCTGCTCAATCCCACTCAGGTCATGAGTCAGAATCAAGTGGGGAAAACTGGTTGAAAGTGCCTGTCGGCAGAGGTGGGTAGTAACGAATTACATTTACTTTGTTACATTTACTTGAGTACATTTTTTCGGTAACTTGTACTTTTTAGAGTATATTTACAGATGGGTACTTTTACTCTTACTCAAGTAAATTTCTAGTGAAAAATATGTACTTTTACTTCGCTACATTCAGTGGCGTTCCACCGCTACTATCAAATGGTAATAGTAAGTTAATATGACTTGTTCGCAGGTCTCGCGAAACATTAGAGGCTGCTTCGCGAGAGGTGGCTACGCATCAATCACCCACTTATATTTTTAGCGCGCGTTTAGTTGGAAGATGGTGGCCAAAGCAGAGGAAGATGTGTGCATTTTGATTGAATTGTTTATTTTGAACATGTAAATAAAACAAAACATAACATATGACGAACAGTAATGAAAAAAAACAGTAAAAAATTAAAAGAACTCCATAATTTAGTACTATTAATTTTAGTACTATTTGCTATTTACACATGCAAAAAGGAGTAGGAAGAAGTAAAACTTATATACTCCTACCCCTAAAAACTATTTTTTTCATATTAAATGAAAAGAATTTACAACAAAATAGCAAGTCTACAAAGACAATAGATCTATAATCGATGAAAATAAATATTCAGTAGTTATTTTCACGTGTTAACCCCTACCCTAAATTATTTAAACACACTTTAAATTGTTAAATTTAAGTCTAGGTTATTGATCACACTGTATTTCTCTATACCTCTTGAATATAATTTCTTTGAATATCTTTTTGAATTGGAATATGCTAAGACATTGCTTTAATTCATTATTGAGTTTATTCCATATTTTAGTGCCCCTGACAGATAAACATAAACTTTTACTTGTTGTTCGACATCTGGGAGTCTTGAAATTTGATTTTCCCCTTAAGTTGTAGCCCCCATCTCTCTCAACAAAACATTTCTGTATGTTGCTAGGCAATAAATTGTTTCTTACCTTAAACATAATTACTGCTGTTTTTAATTCGACTAAATCTATTAACTTTAATATTTTAGACTCTGAAAATAATGAATTTGTGTGTTCCAAGTATCCAGTGTTATGAATAATTCTTATTGATCTATTTTGAAGTATGATTAATGATTTCAATGAATTTTGATAAGTGTTTCCCCAAACCTCTATACAGTAAATTAAATATGGTAACACCATTGAGCAATACAGAATGTGGAGTGATTTGTATTCTAGAATGTGTTTTGCTTTGGCCAATACTGAAATACTTCTAGAGAGTTTTGTTTGGATATATTTTATATGAGATTTCCAGCAAATCTTGTCATCAATGATCACTCCAGGAAATTTAATTTCATTTACTCTTTCTATATTCACACCTTCTATTTGTAACAGAGCTTGATTGCTTGATTTGCAATTGCCAAATATCATGAATTTGGTTTTACTAACATTTAGTGATAACTTATTAATGTCAAACCATTGTTTTATTTTTCTAAATTCTGAAGAGATTAAGTCCAGGAGTTGCTGTAAATTCTGACCAGAACCAAAGAAATTTATATCATCAGCAAATAATACAAATTTCATTTGTTCAGATACATTACATATATCATTTATATACAGGATAAAAAGTTTTGGTCCCAATACTGACCCCTGGGGGACACCACACAAAATGTCCAAACATCCTGATGTATGATCTCCCATCTTCACAAATTGTTGTCTGTCTTTTAAATAACTTCTTAACCAATTCAGCACTAACCCCCTAATCCCAAGCCGTTCCAATTTATTCATTAATATGTCATAATTAATTGTATCAAATGCTTTTTTCAGATCAATAAATACCCCAACTCCATATTTCTTTTTGTCTATGGAATTTGTGATTTCTTCAATGAGATCTGTTAAAGCTAGTGATGTTGACCTATTTTTTCTGAATCCATATTGACTATCAGTCAGTAGTTTGTGTTTATCTATAAATTTGTCCAATCTATCATTAAAGAGTTTTTCTAGAATTTTAGAGAATTGTGGTAGTAGCGAGACCGGCCTGTAGTTTGTGAATTGGTGTTTATCCCCAGTTTTGAACAAAGGTATGACTTTTGCTATTTTCATTTTAGTTGGAAATTTACCCGTTTGAAATGATAAATAAAAAATGTAAGTTAATGGTTTTGAGATCCCCTCAATTACATTTTTTACTGTCTTGATATCTATTTTGTAACAATCTGTGGATAATTTAGTTTTGCATTTTTTAACAATGTCTATTATTTCATTTTCTTCTACTGCTTTGAGAAACATTGAGCATTGGTTTCTTTCATATCATTTTCATATCATTTTCTAAGAAAACCTAAACAAATTGAATAACCTAATGTGACGTCTTGCATTTATACACAAATCCGGACAGACAGATTTATTTTATTCGTACCTAAAGAATGCATATACTTAAAAATATAGGAACAAAGTATGTTTTATAAGGAAGAGCTCTGGTTAGTCCAGCACACCATTCATTAATGATATAGAAGTTAATTTACTGGACGTAAACATAGGATCTTGATAAAAATGTTTTTATCAACATTTCCACTTGTCATCTTAAGATAGATGCAGCAGCAGAGTGAAAGGGAGGCAACAGTAGCTGTCTCTCAATGTGAAGGCTGCATCCTCCGAAGGCTGCATTTGAAGGAAGATTGCGTCACAGCAGTGCTATGAAAGCTGTCTCAATTCAAACTCTGCACTCTTCGAAGGCCGATTGCGTCACACGAGTGCTACGAAGGCGGTCTCGTTCAAACTATGCACCCTTCAAAGGCCACATTCCTCACCGCGGCGCGACGAAGGCTGCCCCAGTTTGGAATGTCATTCAAATGCGACGCCAAACAGCTAGTGTGTGAAATGTGAGTTTAGATGTAATTAAAAATAATTTGGTTTATGTGTTCTGTTTGGAGACCACACACTCCCGACCGCTGTGCTTTCACATGTCCCCCCCCATCCCGACAGGGATGCATCTGTGAAGATGGGGAGAAATGAGGTTACTCTGCCCAGGGGGTCCCCTAACAGTAACCTGTCTGTTTCCCCAAACAGCCAGGTCCTCCCGCAGTGATGCTGGGTCTAACCTGAGCCCGGCAAACCATCTCTGTGCATGATGCATGTGAAGTAGTCCTAACGGTACCACCACATGTGCTGTCGACATCAGCCCTAACAGAGACATAAAGTGCCTTGCTGGCACTGTGCATAATGGCTGACAATGCCCAAGTTCATGCAGCAGTGTCTCTCCTTTCTGTGGTGAGACGTGCTGTCATGGCAACCGTGTCTAGTTGAAGGCCCAAATAGGTCACCTGTTGCGCAGGCCATTGTGTGCTTTTCTCCAAATTCAGAGTAAAACCCAGTGCCATTAGATGTCTCACTACCTCTGCACTGTGTGACATGGCTATAGCAGACGATTTGGCTAAGTTTAGCAGATCGTCTAGGGAGAACAGAATCCTTATCTCTGGCCTACATAGGGATAGGGCTGTCTCCAGAATTTTGGAGAACATCCAAGGTGCCAGGGCGTAGCCGAATGGCATTCTCTGATAGTCGTAACACCTCCCCAGAAAAGAAAACCTGAGGTACTTTTATGTCTCTGTATGATTGGAACATGAAAATAAGCATCCTTCAGGTCTATGCTGGCACAGTAATCGCCCTGATGAACACACTCTATCAGGTGTCTGACTGTGAGCATACAAAAGGGTCTCTTGGCTATGGACCTTTTCAGGACCCTCAGGTCTAGAATTGGTTTCATCCCCCCATTTTCTTCGGAACTAGGAAGTAAATAGAATGGAGGTTGTGTTTCTCATTCCCAATTGGGACCCTTGAAACAGTGTCTTTCTCTAAGAGCTGAGAGATTTCCCTCTCTAGCGCTTTTCTACTGATGTGAGATGACATCACTGTTTCCTTGATTCCCTGAAAAAGGCAGGGGGGGTGGCAAAACTGTAGAGCATACCCGTTCAGCAGAGTTGTGTCCAGCCAGGCTGGAGTCACACATCTCTCTCGCCACTCACAGTAAAAAGGAAAGCGAGCGAGCGGCTCGTTGAGTTATTGAGGTTAGAAATAACCAAAACTCTCGATCAGCCCATATTGCCTTTACGCCCCCCATCCTCTGATTGGGGATAGCCCAAGGGTGGGAGAGAAGCCTCTGATTCATGCAGACAGAATCAGTGGCTTTAGAAACACAGGGAAAATATGTGGAAGAAACACCTGACCTAATTCCTCTGTATTTTCCCTTACTGCCTGACCACCTATTACGAGAGGAGAAATCATTTGTCCTCTTTTAGTCTGTGTACTCGCAGTATCGTTCGAGGAAACTCAGCAGCTGTGTTTCCTAGAGTGTAGCGGGGGGAGTAGCCCCTCCTTCCTCTTTTACACACAACATCTGCCAGGCGTGTGCTTTACAATGTGCAGAGCGAAAACATAGTACAACATAGTCAAAAATAAAATAAAATAAAAATACAACAAATACAGTTACTGGTAAATAAAAGACAGAGGTTACCCAAAAGCTAGTCTCTTAAAACAGTCCACATTCTTAGCTGATGCTGGTTGGCAGAGCATTTCAGAGTCTGGGTGCCATAGCGGCAAATGCTCTATCCCCACATGTCTTTAAACGAGTGCGTGGCATGGAAAGCAAGTTTTGGTTGACAGACCCGAGAGACCTGGAAGGGGTGTGTAGGTGAATAATGTTGGCAAGATAAGTAGGGGCCTGACCATGTAAAATATTTAATTGGATTCTGTAGGTTACAGGGAGCCAGTGAAGGGAGAAAAGTAGAGGAGTAATATGGGTGTGCCTGTTTGATCGAATAAGTAGCCTAGCAGCAGCATTTTGAATGGATTGCAGGGAGTGAAGTACAGATTTGTTGAGTGAGGAGAAGAGTGAATTGCAAGTCAATACAGGAAAAAAATGAAAGCATGGATGGGCATCTCCAGTTCTGACTGAGAGACCACATCCCTTCATTTCCTAATGTTACGTAAGTGGAAAAAGCAAGATATGGTCAGTGATTTGATGTGAGTTTCAAAAGATAGGGGTTTGTCAAATGTCACCCCAAGGTTCCTTAGACTAATCTGGACCGCAGATGACAAAGGCCCAATGTTCTGCTTAATCAAAGGGATAGTGCTCTCTGGCGCTATGATTAAAACCTCCATCTTATCTGGGTTCAGCTGCAATAAGCTTTCAGCCATCCAGCTGTTTATGGCATCTATGCAATCTAGGAGCCTTGTAAGTTTGGATGACTCATTCTGCCTGAAGGTAAAATGAAGCCGAATGTCATCTGCATAAAAGTGATAATAGATGATACATTGTGAATAAGCTGACCTAGAGGAAACATGTATAAAGTAAACAATATGGGGCCTAACACTGAAACCTGTGGAACACCACAAGACCTCGCGATGATGCAGAGTGTCTATATCTAGAAGTACTAGCAATGAGCATAGACCTATGTCCGAGGCCATCTGTAGGTCATTATGGACTTTCACCAGGTGAAAATTTGACAGAAATTTGTCATGCAGCTCACAATTCTCTAAAACAACTGTAAGTGGCAGTTTTGAAATGGGGTGATAGCTCTTTTAAACTGTTGGGTCTAAATTAGGCTTCTTTATTATGGGTTGGATAGTGGCATGTTTAAAGTAGGATGGAAGACAGCCTGTGGCCAATGAATAGTTGACAATAGCCACTATGCTAGGGCCAATGACAGGAAGTGCATTTGAGAATAATGAGGGTGGTATTATATCCTGCGGACAAGGGTACATTTAATTTTCCTGGTCAGGTTTAGCAGATCATGTAGGCTGTTTGGTTGGAAAGACTCAATGGTAATAGGCCTAGGTGAAGCAAGTCAGTCTACATGAAGGTGTGGCCCAGGCTGAATATTTGATCTAATAGACTCTACCTTATCAGTAAAAAATGACAGCAACCTATTACAGTAATTTTGAGAGCATATTATTTTCACATTGGCAGGAGAAGAGACAATATTATTTATGGTATCAAATAATCTCTTCCAAGTGAAACCCTAGTTTTAAGTAAAAAAATAAGCAGACCTGAATTTCTTGACTAAATCATTAAAATCCTGCATAAGTTCCTTAAGATACTGATGGTGTACTACAGGAATTCAGTAATACAACACCTCCTATGTAACGTCCAGGCCTGTATGGGCTGTATAACATGCCCCTCTTTTGTGTTCTGTTATGTCTCATGTATTCAGTATATATTTACGGTGGTTTAGTTGTACTGTTTTGTTATGTATGTTATGTATATAGGTTCTCCCCCAGTGTGTGGTGTAATGGTTCCCCCAAGTGTCCCTTTTGTGCTTTGCCTTGTGTTGTCTTGATGTCTCCCGGTGTGCTTTGTTTTGGGTTTAGGTTCCCGCCCCTCACTCCTTTGTCTTGTCACATGTTTTAGTTGTCCAATAGATCACGGTTTAATTAATTCCCATGTCCAGGTGTTGTACATTGTCCTCGTTAGTAAGTGTATTTAAGTTGAGTGTTTGGTCTTGTCTCTTGTTGGTCAATGTATCCTGTTGCGTGTCCTGTTCTGGTGTCTACTGTGTCTCCAGTGTATCTAATATCGTTTAGCCCCTCGTGGCAGTTTTTCTTTGATAACTAAGTATTTGTTTAATAAACACAAGTGGATTATTGCAACCTTCGCGCTTGTCTCTATCCATTTCAAAGGGGATACGTGACAGATTGACCAACCTTACAAAATGAGACAGCAAAGGAGCTACCGCACTTCCAGGGAGAGCATTCCTCTCCCCTCCAGAGGAGGAGACGTTGGTAGGGACCTTGACCGGCTCAATAACCCGATTAAGGAGCAGGCACCGGCTATGGGCTACTCCCTGGAGGATGTACGCTACGACTCCGAGGGAGTAGCCTGGTTTGGGAGTAGCTGGCTGGAGGAGGCATACGACGGTGGAGAGGGGAGTTATTCCCAGGAGGAGGAGGACTGTGAGTTCTGGGTGGACGAGAAGGAGGGGTGGGGAATACCCCCCGAATGGATTGGAAAGGCTGTTCGGAGGACTCTACCACCATTGACTCTCCCACAGCCCCGGATGGCCTCCACCCCTTCGGGTAGGGTTTCCCCTTCTCCCGTTAGCTTCCTCACCTCACAGGTCAGCCCCTACCCTAGCTCTCAGGTTCAGGGCAGGTGTCCACAACCCAGGGCCCCCCGTCTGAGGGTTAGATCCCCTAGTAGGGAGGCTAGACCCCCTTGTGCCTCTGTGTCTGCCCCAGTTAGGGCACCTGTTTCGGCCCCAGTTAGGGCACCTGTTACTGCCCCTGTTACTGCCCCTGTTATTGGCCCCAGGGCCCTTGTTATTTCCCTTAGACCTCCCCTACTGTCCCACATTAGGGATCCTATGCCCCGTCTAGGGAGGTTTAGAGCCCCAGTCCCTGTTTATAGGACCTCCTGTCTCGTGGAGGTCGGCCGTCTCCCTGAGAAAATCTTCGGGGGGGGGCTGTGTGGGGTGGCAAGAGCCGCCTCCTGCAGACTGCCTACCGCCAGAGCCTCCAGCGGCAGTCTGCCCGCCGCCAGAACCTCCGGCAGCAGTCTGCCCGCCGCCAGAACCTCCGGCAGCAGCCTGCCCTCCGCCAGAGCCTCCTTCCAGACCCCCTGCTCAGCCGCCGCTGACGTCCGGACCCCCTGCACAGCCACCGCTGACTTCCAGACCCCCTGCTCAGCCGCCGCTGACTTCCGGACCCCCTGCTCAGCCGCCACTGTCGTCCGGACCCCCGTCGCCGCCTCCGCTGATCTCCGGACCCCCGTCGCCGACGCCGCTGATCTCCGGACCCCCATCGCAGACGCCGCTGATCTCCAGACCCGTCGCTGACACCCGGTCCCTTGTCCGGACCCCCGTCGCTGACGCCCGGACCCCCACCTGGACCCCTGTCGCTGACGCCCGGACCCCCATCCGGACCCCCGTCCGGACCCCCGCCTGGACCCCCGTCCGGACCCCCGCCTGGACCCCCGTCCGGACCCCCGTCGCTGACGCCACCTCCGGACCTCCCAGACGCCCTGCCGCCCTGGCCACCTGAGCTGCCTTTCCTCGGGCCGGCTGAGCTGCCTTACCCCGGGCTGCCAGAGCTGCCTTTCCCCGGGCTGCCAGAGCTGCCTTTCCCCGGGCTGCCAGAGCTGCCTTTCCCCGGGCTGCCAGAGCTGCCTTTCCCCGGGCTGACAGAACTACCTTTCCCCGGGCTGCCAGAACTGCCTTTGCCCGGGCTGCCTGACCCCTGGCCAAATGAACTGCCTGACCCCTGGCCTGCTGAACTACCTGACCCCTGGTCACCTGACTTACCTGTCCCCTGGCCTACTGAACTACCTGACCCCTGGCCACCAGAACTGCCTGTCCCCTGGCCTCCTGGACTGCCTGTCCCCGAGCCTGCCCTTGTTCATCCTCTGGTCCCCTTGCCGTTGCCTGCCACTGTCCCAGTGCCATTCCCTGCCACTGTCCAAGTGCCATTCCCTGCCACTGTCAAGGTGCCATTCTCTGCCACTGTCCCAGTGTCATTATCTGTCCCACCAGACCCGGGGCCCCTCTCTTTCCCTCCAGACCCGGGGCCCCTCTCTGTCCCTCCAGACCCGGGGCCCCCCTCTGTCCCTCCAGACCCGGGGCCCCTCTCTGTCCCTCCTGACCCCTCTCTGTCCCTCCTGACCCCGGGCCGCCATCTGTCCCTCCTGACCCCGGGCCTCCATCTGTCCCTCCTGACCCCGGGCCGCCCTCTGTCCCTCCTGACCCCGGGCCGTCCTCTGTCCCTCCTGACCCCGGGCCGCCCTCTGTCCCTCCTAACCCGGCCGCCCTCTGTCCCTCCTGACCCCGGGCCGCCCTCTGTTCCCCGAGTTTTCTATTGCCCCCCCCGGTGTGGTGGGCTTTTGAGGGGGGGGTACTGTAACGTCTAGCCCTTTATGGGCTGTATAATATGCCCCTCTTTTGTGTTCTGTTATGTCTCATGTATTCAGTATATATTTACGGTGGTTTAGTTTTACTGTTTTGTTATGTATGTTATATATATAGGTTGTCTCCCAGTGTGTGGTGTAATGGTTCCCCCTAGTGTCCCTTTTGTGCTTTGCCTTGTGTTGTCTTGATGTCTCCCGGTGTGCTTTGTTTTGGGTTTAGGTTCCCGCCCCTCACTCCCTTGTCTTGTCACATGTTTTAGTTATCCAATAGATCACGGTTTAGTTAATTCCCATGTCCAGGTGTTGTACATTGTCCTCGTTAGTAAGTGTATTTAAGTTGAGTGTTTGGTCTTGTCTCTTGTTGGTCAATGTATCCTGTTGCATGTCCTGTTCCGGTGTCTACTGTGTCTCCAGTGTATCTAATATCATTTAGCCCCTCGTGGCAGTTTTTGTTTGATACCTAAGTATTTGTTTAATAAACACAAGTGGATTATTGCAACCTTCGTGGTTGTCTTTATCCATTTCAAAGGGGATATGTGACATCCTACTTAGACAACGCACATAATCTGTCACACCCTGCCCAGCAGATGGCAGGGGTGAACATGGACAGAGATGATGGACTCTTACATTGTTTAGTTTATTTTGTATATATAGTTGTTTATTGGATTCTATGAAATGTATATTCTTTATTAATGCCATTTAACTATATAAATAGATTTATTAGTTGAGTTATTCAGTGCATTGCATGCAGATTTGTGTTCAAGTTCTATGACCTGTTCCTTAAATGTTTTGATAGGACACTCCTCTCTCTAGTGTGAGTTGTAGCTCTGATAGCAGCCTCCTATTCAAAAACCTATCTGGTAGATCGGGTTGATTGGAGATAGCGGACAGCTGGGTTATAGTGGTTAGGTCATCATATAAATGTACCTCAGAATAGAGAGAGGCGTTGATCATTGTATCCTGTTACCTGTGGATTTTATTCTTTCAAGACTGTCCAGGAGCCACATCCGTAATTTGTGAAAAGTGAGTCCCGCTATCGCAGTTTCTGTGTACTATACCGTCTATGTTGTGTTTAGCTACAGCGTACCATGCCGCTGGTAAGAGCACGTAGGGTTGTATATCTCGGTAGCCGATGTACCCTGTAATAACATTGTGTATCCTGGATGGGCATCATTATTATTACCATTAAAAACCTGATTATCAACACCACCTTTACCGCCGTGATCTCCTTCTCTCTACACCACATCCACCATCCAATTCGTGACATCATCCTTCATCCAAGGCGAGGTGTTACAGATGGGCTTAGTTTCAGTGGCGGTTTCTCCAGGAGGCCAAAGGAAGCCTGGCCTCCTCATAAAATTATAAAACATAATTTAAAATATGAAATAAATTAACCCTATGAACTATAAATTTACGGTTGTGTTTTTTACTAATTTTGCAATTACCCTTATCAAAACATTCCATCATTTTCTTCTATAGCTGGCAGAGCAAAACAGCGCCCCTCTGCCAATGCATGGGTGGTGCAGTCCTTGTCTCTGCTCTGTCTATTGGGCAGTAATACAGTTAAATGCTAGAAACACGCAAAGGAGGCCTTTTCCTGGCCTCACACACCTTGAAATGGCAACATTTGTCAGGCTAAAGTTTACCGCTGTCTGACTAGACATAGTATTATCACAATTCACAGAATTAACTCCGGCCTTGGCTAGGGGACAAACGGACAGACACAAGGGATAGCTCTGAGAATGATTATTCATAAAAGCACCCCCTGGGTCGGAGGAACCCCGGATAAGGGATTTCTCCCCCTCCTGTCACTTCTTCCTCCTCTTTTCCCCCAGCGCTATGTGGTGGGTCCACGTGGGAGCCAAGGACCTAGAAGTGTAATGCCCGCTGGTGGATGTCCTTGGTTCAGGAGCGGGTTCGGCAGCGGGTGCTGGTGGCAGAGCAGGGGTAGCCCTCTTCTTCTCCCTCCGGCATTGAGATGAGCCTGGACAATGTCACCTAGGTTGCAACCTGGGTCCCGCCAACTTGGGTTTTGCTGCCAAAGTGGTGGGTGGCGCTACAGCGTAGCACTTCTGGAGCGGAAAATTCTTGCATAAGGCTTGCCTGTCCTCCTCCTCTTTCACGGCATGCGTTGTGGTCTCTGCCAAAGGCCTCGCAAACAGCGCATCTGGAGTGATGGGTGCATTAAGAGTATTAAGAGCCATCTGAGCTGTATAGAAGAGGCTAAGAGGGCAATGTTTGACACCGCACCCACCGTCTGAGAAAAGAGCACGTAGCTCTTGTCCAGGAAAGACGACAAAGCTCTGTCATTCGCCTCCCAGTGCTGAGGTCTTCTGTCTGCCACCCAGGGGTTCTAAGCGGGGGATGCCCTGTGACACCACCTCCACTCATCCTGCCACCGCAGTGAAAGGGAGAAAACCGGCTGTAAGGGAGGTTCCTTTCGAGGAGCGGGTCAGGCATAATGCATGACGCCCCACACTCCCTCCTCTACCTCAATAGTGGGTGGGCAGGGGATCCTGAGAAGGCCTGCCACCTTCCTCATAATCCCTGGTAGGAATGGCTAGTGATGGGAGATGCAATAATTTCAGCAGATAGTTTTAGGAAAAAAGGTTGCAAATTATGAAGTCCAGCTGATTTGTAGTGGTCAAATTTTGCAGTTTTTCAAAAACCTCTTCGCCACTCCTGGTGAATTGAAGGTCGAGTAGCATCGGCGGCAACAGCGGGGGGGGGGGATGACAACCTCAACCTCTTCGTCTGACAGCCCTTCTTCCTCCTCCTTGCCCTCAGAATGAACAGGTGAGAACCCCAAGCTAAATAGGGGCTCTACAAGAGCCGCCAGCTCAGAGACAGACCTATGATCTAAAAGATCCTGCACCACACCCATGATCTACTCATCTTCCTCCTACTCCTCAGAGGCAGAGGCCATAGTCACTACAACGTCCTCTGAAGGCAGAGAAGAGCAAAAATAGGCCTCCCTCTTCTCCCTCAGATTGATTGGCATAGCTGAGCATACAGAGCACGTGGTAACAGGCTGCAATGCGGCCTTAGCGTGCTCACTGCCCAAAAAAAAAACACACTGACCGTGTGTTTTGCCTTCCTGCAGTAGACGGTGGCACCGACATGCCAAGGGTTCGATGGGACATCGTAGAGAAAATAATTAAACAAAGTTCACAACGTGATGACTTTGTAGACAACGTGAAGAAACATCATGACAGATATTCATCAGTCGGCTGAAGAACAGAGGGCTACAATATGTTGTGTTATGTGACACATAAGTTATTATTATTATTATTATTATTATATGTAAGTGTTTTATATGCAAGACAAAAACTGTAAATATATTTACTAAAGTTGGTTTACTAGTGACATCAAAAATAAAAAATATAGTTATTCTTATTACAATTGAAATAGTACTTAAGTGGAATATTTTTTTTTGCTGTACTAGAGTTAAGTGGTTTCAAGCTAGAGTTAAGTGCTACTGCCTTTTGTTGCTTAAGAGTTACCTGGCCTTTGTTTGACAGTTTCTTGACAGTTCTTGTCATACCCTAGAGAAATACTTTTTGACCGTAAGCCTAGATATAGGCGGTGGGTCACATATGTGAATCACTTTTTAGATGCACTTTACTTTTAAATTCATCATACACCATCCACATGTTGTGTGGTATTAAAAAAGTGTGTTTATCACTCCCAAGTGTTTCTATATTGTCGTAATGTCCAGTTTTGTGTGTGAATGTTTCATATTTTTCTTAAAGGGATACCTCAACGCTCGAGAGATAAATATATATTTAAATTGGGTAATTTATGTATTGGAAATGACAAATGCTTTGCTGCTCTACGAGGCCACTCCCAAGCCATGCCTACCATTTAAGAGGTGGCAGGAAATCCTAGTTGACTCGACACTGAAAAGATGTTGTTTTAAACTGTTTTATACCGTCAAACCCACATGAAAAAATCATGCAAAAAATATATGTACATACAGTGGGGAGAACAAGTATTTGATACACTGCCGATTTTGCAGGTTTTCCCACTTACTAAGCAGGTAAAGGTCTGTAATATAGGTACATAGGTACATTTCAACTGCCGGAAGAGAGACGGAATCCAAAACAAAAATCCAGAAAATCACACTGTATGATTTTTAAATAATGAATTTACATTTTATTGCATGAGATAAGTATTTGAAACATCAGATTAGCCAAACTCAATATTTGGTACAGAAAACTTTGTTTGCAATTACAGAGATCATACGTTTCCTGTAGTTCTTGACCAGGGGCCTCATGTATAAAAGATTGCGCAGCTTACATACCAGAAGATGGCGTACGGCCAAAACTGGAAAAGTACGTACGCACAGAAAAATTCACATGTATAAAACCGGTCGTACGCCAGGTCCTGCGCACCTTTCCTTTATAAATCACAATCAACGTGAGATTGACCGCACGTGAACGAGCAACTGATCCCGCCTT
>JACXGM010022597.1:0-16624 GCA_016801145.1 Umbra pygmaea | reverse complement strand
AGATAGGAATTTTGGGTTTTCATGAGCTGTATGCCAAAATCATCAGTATTAAAACAATAAATGACCTGAAATATTTCAGTTGGTGTGCAATGAATCTAAAATATATGAAAGTTTAATTTTTATCATTACATTATGGAAAATAATGAACTTTATCACAATATGCTAATTTCTTGAGAAGGACCTGTATATATATATATATGACTCGTGAGTTATTTTAAAGACTTGGGTAAAAGATCAGAGTCAGTCACGACTCATACAGGTTTACAATTTATCAATCATCTGAAAATCATTAATCTCACAGACTTGTATTCACAACATGTCCCTTTTGTAATTTGCCTATATTACAGTTTTTCCCAATTGCTAACACACAAAATGCAAAATTTGGCTCATCGTGTCAAAACTCAACACACAAGAATTCTTGCCACAACACTTGGAGATTATTATCTAAATGCCATGTCATAACTGCCACTCTGCAATCAAAACTTAACACTCTGACTTCAAAAGGCCCTCTTCAGATCGATAAGGAACACACATGCACATGAACAATTAACAGTCAAACAGACACAATACACTGGTCAACTTTACTCAAGACACTTATCACATCACCTTGTCCACATCACAGGAAATGTTCTCCCTCGCTAGGCAATGGGGAAAATATTGCCGGGCATGGCGTATCCACCCGTGGATTGACCCCACCTCGATGTCTCTGCATGCCTCCTCCATTGTTCGCAGGAGCGGCATGTGTGCATGTGGTAGGCAGTCATAGACCTTGCACTGCCATGCCAAAAAAAAATCCTTTATCGGGTTGAGGAACGCTGAATAAGGGGGCAGGTTCAGCACCGTGAAATGGTTGTGGTTGGTGAACCAGTCCCGGACTTGAGCAGCCCGGTAGAAACTGACATTATCCCAGATGACAATGAACATGGGCTGCCCTGCTCCGTCCTATGTGACCGCGGCATGTAGTGCATGCAGAAATGTCAGTATGTGTGCCGTGATGTAGGGACCAAGTTTGGCATGGGGATGTTGCCCCCGCACTGCCCGGCAACGTTCTCGCACTGCGCTTTGGTCGATGATGTTTCAGTCCCAATGTCTGGTTTTTACCAGTCTCTTCCTCTATCTCCTCTCCCTCTTCCCCGTCTCTTCCTCATCTTCTCTTTTCCCTTGGTCCTTCAGCCTCCATATTCACGATTCTCTCACGACAGGTGCTCAAGTGTTTTACTGTGTGTGCGGGGGTGTTGCTAATGTCGTGTTTTGCACAATGTGTTACAGAATTGTTTACGGTGCCATGCCGACATTGTGTTTATTCATTTGGTGCCTGAGTGTACCAAATGCATGCAAACGTTATGGTTTCAACGCTTTGGTCTGAGCATTCACTTTTATTGTTTAAGCAATCGGGAAAAACTGTAAATTAAGGACACAATTGAACGAGTAACTAATAACAGGAGTCGTGACAGATTGTTCGAACTGCACATCATTACGGTTTTGAACATCTCCAATACTGTTTATTAGATATGTTTTTAAGCCTTTCAGGCAAGAGAAAGGGAGGGTTGGCCACCATTAAAATGATGGGAGAGCTAAGCTTATTTGTGGGGGTGATAGCCCTTACCCCAGACTGCCGCCGCTTATACAGGCGGGTTGAATTCCGCTCAAATTCCACACAGCGTGAAAGTATAGATAATATGTCCAATAATATTATAAATTGTTTTCAAAAACATAAAAGATTTGGGTGGTAATTATATAAGCTTGTATGTGCTGTATGAGTGTATAGCCTATGTGATCTAACTGTATATCATATTTTTACGTAATTGTCCAGTTTGTAGTTTGATTTGCATACTGGAGGTCTTTCATCAAGTACTCAATAAAAACAAACAATTATAGTTGTTATCGGCAGCTCCGCATCTCCTTGTACAGATTTTTGGGATGGTGAGTGCGCGCACATGGTTCATCCAACCACAGCCCAGCTGCCGATTCTGACTGTAGTGCAATGCAGCGACTTAGCCCACTACGCCACAAGACCCCCATGAAATCTTACTAATACTGTATAGACAGTTGAGCACAGATTAATTGTTTTTAAATGAATTTGGAAACTGTTTTGCTGCTATAATTTACCTTTGCATAAACTGGATGAAATACATTCTTAAGTAGCATTGTCCCAATGTGACGGTTTCACATTTTTAATGTCAGGGTGCTTGAAAAGACTCATTGTACAAGGTGTTACTAGAAATCACTTTAAAAAAATACAATTGCATAAAATGTAATGTCTCTTTCCTCAAAGAAACGTACAGTTTTTCCCGATCGTAAAAACACTAAAAATGAATGCGGAGACCAAAGCATCGAAACGTACCATTTGCATTAATTTCGTACACACAGGCACCAAACGAATAAACACATTGTAGGCATGGCACTGTAAACAATTCTGCAACACACGGTGCAAAGCACTACACACAGTGTTGCATGTTACACACGTTTGCCAATGATGAAACACTGTGCAGTCAGCATGTCCATTCAATATTCAAAACACACACAACATTAGCAACACCCCCGCACACACAGTAAATTACTTAACCTGTAACTGAACACCAATCAGTCACATATGTAGCACCAGGGGTTAAATTGGGATTTGTTATGTGGGGGGGCTCTCCCTAGGGGGGTCCGGGGCATTTTTGAAAAACATGTTTTTGAAAAATAAACCATTAAATGGTATTTTCTGGAGAGTTTTGTGCAAAGAAATTGAGAAATCTAGTCTTATGATATGTGCAAAACTGCAAGATTAAGAGCCTATATTTTGCATTGCTGTAGTATCAACATGTATTAGGGCATTTAGAATTTACAGTACATTACTGTTAATCAGTCATCACTTGATTACACATTTTATTACCTTGTTATGATATAACAAGTGACCCATATAATGTGCCAAACATAATCTGCCACATGAAGAGAGTGCAGCATATGACAGTATAGCAACAGCGGAGAAGATTTGGATCTGTGGTGACCTGGTTCACCTCACACTACGGATGCTCATTTCGGGTAATTTTCCTGACCGACAACCGGAACTCGTTAACCAATTATTAACCGTTAACTGCAAAGTCCACACTAAACGATACGATTAAACTAGTTTGTTTCATACTAAAGCTGTGTCGATGTTTGGTTCCACACTACACTGGCGTAAAGTCCACATCAACCAAAATATTGTTGCAGAAAATTTGTCGTAGACGTTTTTACTTTCTGTTTTCAATCACAGGAAAGTAGCCTAGATGCAGTGTTTACCGAGTTGTCAAATTATAGAATGAAAACAGTCGGTGACATCTGGAACAAAGTTGTTGCTTACAGGAGGCCTACTGCAAATAAGGGCTATATTTCATTAACACAAAACAAAATGTTGATAACGCTTGCTATGCGTTATGTTACTAACTATACAATATCTGCCGAGCGCACCCATTTCATTGAAATTACTATTACGGTCCTCTCCGAAAATAAAGTGCGTGTTTTCAATCACTGGTGTGTGTTATTTTTAAGGTAACATTATTTTGTCGGCTATAATGCATCAGGAGCATGATGAATTATAGCCGATTAAATAATATATGCTTCCCAATACAATTGCGTTATACGTTTCTGTACATGAAAAAATGAAAGCGCAAGTTAATATCACAGTCATCATAAATGTTCAAGGGTTGTCATTTTAAATGAAGAACGCGTTGCAGACGCAAAACAGGCAGCCGGTATTTTTCGCTCCTCTTTACCTATATCTCCCCACCTTTGAAAACGAAGCGCCAGGCTCTGGTTGCGCGTGTCAACGCGCCACGTGATTTAACTAATATAGGCTATATTTACATAAAAAATAAAAAAACTTCTTAACCGTTTAACTGATAGTATTAATCGGTCAAATGTTTTACTTTCGGTTAACGGTTAAACGGTCAATATGAGCATCCCTACCTCACACAAACTTCCTTCTCCAATTCTCTCTACTACAATACACACACACACAGACACACACAGACACACACAAAAGCAAAAACACACATAGTCTAACCAGGGGTCCGTTCTTCGTACGTCGCTTAATACATCCGAGATCAAAGGACACATCCAAGATGACTTCATCGGGCTAATCATGATCTGGCTAATTTGGTTCTTCGAACACACCTGCCGTTTACGATTAGTATCACAGGATTGAGTCATCTGAGATGATTGCGCGTACGCGCGTTGGCATAAAAGGGGAGATGTATCAATAGTAGAAACGTTGATCAGCAACACTGCTATTGGCTGGCCAAAGAGCGCGCCCAGTTTTTCTCCGCAGCAGAGCAACGGTTAGCTATTGCTTGAAGGTTTTGATGAATTTGAAAGTTTGATTAAAACGCAAGGGAACACCTCAAAATCTGCTAAAAGTAAAAAAAGTAGCAGACAAATAAAATGCGTAAATGGTCACCATGTTGTGGTTTTATCACTTATTACAGTATTCTTGTATTTTAATAATTACATAATTTCATTTCATAATTACAAAATGTCAGAGCCACCACAGAGTAGGCTGCTATTGCTGAACTTGCATAACAATATATTTTATTCCAGGCAAAAGATGACTATCACTGGCTTTTCTTTACAAAGAATAATTGAAATAAAACTCAAGGATCTACACATAATGTATTTTCTTTTATTATTCATTTAATGTTTTTTTTTTAAATAAAAATCAAACATGGTGTTCCACAATTCTGTCCAGTGCAGCTCTGCTATAGGTTGGTCCTGCACTGGCTGCAGGTCATCAGGCTGCAGCTCCATCACAGGGCTGCGTTGTAACGTGTTTGTGGTCCGGAGTGTGGAACCAGGAATGGCGTCATGAAATACTGCCTGAAGGCATAGCCCCCATCAAAGTCGGATCCCGTCCCAATCACCTGTATAATGGAATGTTCACTTTTGTTAGGCTCAGAATAAATGTAATACAGTCACATTTTTCCCCTACCACATTAAAATAATGTGCATAAAGGTGACTCTCTGAGAATAGTTGAGTCATGCACAGATCCAGGCAATTTTGCGTCCACATTTGTAATGTAGAACATAGAGTCACAAACTATTTAAGAGATTTAGCACGAGCTTGCGGGACCGAGGCAGAACAGCAGTGGCAGAGTTGGTGGTCCGCACGGCGGTTTGCTCATCATTTAACAGGAGGTCCACTGACGGAGGTCAGTGGTCATGTCCGTCACCCGGCAGCGTTTTAGACCTTGACATATTGTCTAAAATAAAAAAAGACACGTTTTTCTTTAATAGCCATAGCCTATTTTATAACTGAATTCAATTTTGAATTTCAAAATAACTTGAAATGTGTTAGTATTGTATTTGAATGTTGTTGTAACACATTTTCTAAATAGTTTAAAATATTTTTCATTAGAACTAGAAATCTAGAACATAAGCCTAACCTAGTATACAGCCTATACGCAGCTGATGGATTAACTGGAACAACAGTATGAGTGTGTAGGATTCCCGGAGGATCTCTGTCTAAAACTCTGCTCACCCGCCGGGGGACCACTCAGGCTCCAAAACAGACGGGCCGCCCGTTAAATGATGAGCAAAAAGCTATCGTACCGTCAGCTGTAATATAATATTATTTATCTGAAATATTAAAAACGTGATGGTAACTTACCTGCGCATTTACACTTCCAAGCAAAAAATACTTGAAATGTATTTTATTTATCCTAAATATACTTCTAATATATTATTTTGGTATATAGGCCTACTTCAAATATACCTAAATATATTAAATAGCCTACACATTTATGGTTAAACATAAGTATACTAGAAGTATAATACTGGAGTATAATTTAAATATACTTTGTTTTACTAGGGCTGTGAACCCCATTTGGGTTAACACAATCTGTGATCTAATCCTGTTTACATGAAATGAACCTGCTCCAGAGCAGGTTTAAATTTACGCACCTGTTGCTATGACAGCAAGTCCAGGATGAGCGTCGAAGAACCAAACAATCCAAGATCATGCCAAATCGTCAACAATCAAATCCAGCTAACTGAGTTAGCGACGTATGAAGAACGGACCTCAGGACTTATCAAACACTCCTCAAAGCTGCCAGCTTGGTAACCAAGTATGTAGTTTTGTTTACTGGCTCCAGTGGTTGCCTCATTACAACCTGCTTATCATTAAAGTATAAAATGATGATAACACTGGTTAGTTGTACAACATTTTGATTTGTGTTTTAAGTTTATAATTTGGAATCCACATTTCATACAAATTCTTCCCATGATGGCTGGTGTGAAAACACCTCAGTATTAGTCTGCCTTTTCTTACAGGCCAGGTGCTCTGAAGATCTCCTCCTTGCTACATTTAACAAAGAGTCATATTCCTTATGGTCAATGGGTATTTATGCTCGCCTTTACCTGGTCATATAGGTTTTAATTAAAAACTTCCCAAAACCCATTACTTTGGACTATTTACAATGCTGAACATTTGACACAATGTGTTAGAGCAATATTAACAAATTAAATGTGCTGTCCTTTATTCATAGTTTTAAGAGTATGGTGATTTGTTTGTCTCATTAAGGGAAAATGCCTGGCGCCGCCGCTGAGCAGGTGCCTCTCTCCCCTCCCAACACCTCAATTCTGCCTCAAACGCGCTTTTATTTCACTTCAAACACTCGTTTTATTCGCGCGTCCTATTCGCTTTGGACAAGCAAGTGGATTCAAATTGTTCATGCGTCCAACTAGATGTGATAGAAGCGAATTTCACGCTCAACTAGCGTTCGGTCTGAACATAGAATAAAACCTTGATTCCTCAACCCGAACAAGGAATTATTTTCGGCATGGCGGTGTAAGGTCTATGACCGCCTGAGGCTTGGTTGCGGGAATAAAAAACAGTTTACAAACTACAAACGATAGCAGTGTCTTGAAATACAGTTGACTAGTGTGTTGTGTCTACTTTGACTGTTTATTGTCCATGTGCATGTATGTTTCCTATCGATCTGAAGAGGGCCTTTTGAAGTCAGAGTGTTACGTTTTGATTGCAGAATGTCTTTTTGACATGGCAGTTAAATGTTGATGTCCAAGTGTTGTGTTTTGAGTTTTTACATGATGAGCCAAATTTTGCATTTTGTGTGTTACCAATTGGGAAAAACTGTAAAAGAAAAAGGCTTAGATTCCTGTACATAACTTCAAACATCTCCCAACAATCAACATACATTTACATTAATCCAATAAAATGTTTGTATGTTATGATACCAAAAGTAAAATTGAGTATCCTCTTACAGCAATAGCATTGGTCAATAAAGAACACAATGGGATAGTCAAAATCACTCGGTCATTGTAGTTATGGAAACCTGACTGGTAGTCTTGAAACTGCACTTACTTTTTGCAGGTTGGACATTCTTTGGCAAACACTGACACTCCTGTAAAAACACAATACTTTTAGTTGGAAAATTGTCTGTTTCCTTAAAGTTACTATCTTCATAACATTTAATTGAAAGTTAACAAAAATAACAGACCCTTAATGCACTGATGATATCCCATACACGGTGGCATGTTTTTAGATCAAAACCTTTGTAGAATCTGGACCAGAACAAAACAGGCATTTTCCAATTGCTAAAAAAATGCAGGAATCCCGTTTTCATTTTGGGAGAACCCTTGCTTTCCCAAATATATTCAGTAATTTCCTTGACTTCTACTATACTTATGTTGCAACTGGTATCAGATGGACCTTCTAAGTCCTCCTCCCTTTTTGCATCAAATTCCTCCACCTGTTCAACTTTCACAACATCCACTATTCCGCTTAACCAAGAACACCTTTCTTGAAAGACCCACTACAAGCTCAGGTAGGTGCGGAGACATGTGGCTTGTAGTGCTCCGATACTGAGAGTGCCATGTTCCTTCCTTTGAGTCAGATGAAACAATCGTTCATTGAAAATTACCCCAATTGTCTGTCTTGTTGGTGTAGACAGAAGAAAAATGCATTCTATTTAGAACCCCATTTCACCAAAGGAGACATGAAAAACAGTGTCCACTTGCTGTTTTTGTGCTTCTGAATGTAAAGTCTTGCATTTTTTTGTCTTGCATTTGACCTTATTACCTGGTTGCAAATCTTTTGAAGACAGTTGTACTGGTCATACATAAAGACTAGCATTTATTTCGGGTTTAAACTAAATGAAAAGATTATTGACCAAGGTTGCCACTCTGATATGCTATTTTCTTTACGTTTTGACATGAAATATTTCCACATTCTATAGTTTTTGAAAAAATAGATTGACATACATGAATTGGATAGAGAGGTTCTCCTTGCTGGTTCTTGGATGTAACAAAAATTCCATTACGCCTGTCACTTTATTTCCCATGATTTTCTTTCTCATGTCTTCTCAAGTTTGAAGAAGTTGTAGCTCCACACATTCCACATTGCTTTTATTTTTTCTTGGATTTAGGTTCAACTGTACCATTACCATTAGTGGCATGTTTTCGGTTGGTTGATCAGTTTTTCTCAGCACCTGTAGTTAGAACAAACTACATTTTATCTTCATGTAATTACAATTTTTTACCTTCAAGACTTGTCTAATCAATGATCACAGGCTTCCTCCAAGCATGTCATCAAGCTGTGCGATTCGTATCACACTGCTTGATCAAGACTTACTCAATACATGTACAGATGTTGAAGGCATAAATTGCTCGCTCTCATGCCGCGTCACCAATCAGTACATTTAGTTACCATTAAATGGTCTATTAGCGCCACAGAGCGGCGCTAGATTCCATGTAACAAGAGACTATTGAAAATGCTCTACTCTGAAAACACTGCAAGTTCTATGTAGCCTACAGTACAGTGCAATACTTGTTTGCAACATTTACGTAATATTACTTTATTCAAACATAAATCACGTTATAAAGTAAAGCCTGCGTTCTAATTCCATAAACGAATGTGTGTGTGTGTGCATATAGACTCCGTGTTCCAGGACTGTTGTATATTGTTCTTTAGATGTGTTGTGCAAGGAACAATCTCATTTTATTTTGGGCATATTGTTTATAGTTTAAAACAATCCTGACTGCTGAATAGCCAATCAAAATGTACTTTTAGAAATTGCTGTAAGCTGCTTAAATAACAATATTTAAGTTCTAGTTTCATCAGGAAGCACACGGAGAAAGTGGTGCAGTGGATTAGGGCACCTCACAATGCTGCAAAGATTTGCAATGTCTGAGATTGATGTTTCGAAACCAGTGTCGGTGTAGATTCTTATAATCGGCATTAATCACTTGATAAGAAACTATTACTTATAATTTTAATAATAGTGGTTGGTTTGTCTTTTAAACTGGTAAATTGACTTTATATAGCTCCTGCATATAGCTCCTGTACCGAGTTAATAGATTCGGTCACCGGGGAGGGGACACCCGTTTGATTACATTAGACTCATGCAGTACCCTCGGTTACGGTCTCGTTCAGTAGCCTCTCCCTGTGACAGCCTCTACCATACAGCCTGCAACATTAACTTAACGTAACTACCAAGATAACATGACGTGCATTTGTATGTGATGTAGCCTACTTCCCCATCGATAATGTGGGTGTCTTGGTTCTCTGCAAGTTTGAGTTATTAACCAAGTTTTTCATTCTAGTACATAGATGATTGTGTTCATGGCAATTCCGCTTGATTACATTAGACTCGAGCGGTTGTACGCTTAATTTTGGTCTCGTTCAGTAGCCTGGTTTGCGGTCTCTGCAATTCCGCTTGATTACATTAGACTTGAGTGGTTGCACGGTTACTTTCGGTCTCGTTCAGTACCCTGGTGCGGAGGTGCGCGGTCTTCTCGTGACAGCCTACATTCTAAAAATTACTGATCACACTTTGCTGAATACATGCATCAACTAAACACATTAAGGTAGGCGATAACGTACACAGTTTATCAATACTTGGTGATGTTATGTTCATAATCTATAAACTCATGATGGAAATATTCCCTCGCCTAGCCTAATGGGAGTTGTGAATTGGTGAACCGTAGCCTACCTAATGTGGAATAAAACAGGAGTGAGTCGGTTCTTTCACGTCTGGCACTCGATTCTCCCTGTTCAGTGACACGAGTCGGGTTGATTAACCGACTCTTCGGTCAGTTCGTCAACACTAATAGGGACCTAGGGTGGCATGGTGATGGGGGACCCCCCGACCACTAATGGTGGCACACATGGTGATGTTGGCGACGTTCCCGATGGCCCTTTGGCCAATGATGTTTCAGTCCTGATGTCTGGTTTTTACCAGTTTCTTCCTCTTCCCTTGTCTCTTCCTCTCGTTCTCCTCTTCCTATTCCCTTCTCTTCCTCATCTTCTCCTTCCCCTTGGTCCTTCAGCCTCCATATTTGCGATTGTTTCACGACAGGTGCTTATACCGGAATTATATGTACAATGACTTATTGGTGTTCAATTACCGGTTAAGTGTTTTACTGTGTGTGCGAGTGTGTTGCTAATGTTGTGTGTGTTTTAACTATTGAATGGACGTGCTGAATGCAGAGTGTTTCATCATTGGCCAATATGTGTAACTCATGCACAATGTGTGTAGTGTTTTGCACCATATGTTACAGAATATTTTACGGTGCCATGTCGACATTGTGTTTACTCATTTGGTGCCTGAGTGTACCAAATGCACGCAAACATTACGGTTTCGATGTTTTGGTCTGAGAATTCACTTTTAGTGTTTTAGCAATCGGGAAAAACTTTAATAAAAACTTTAAATAAAATAACTAACATTTTAGCCTTTGCAGTGTGGATTTTAGAATTGTCATATGTAGTTTTAGAACTATTGGGGTTGTTTGGGGAATTTATATTGTATTACAAAGTAATTTTTGTGGATCTGCTTGCCTCAGCAACGCTTTCGCTGACAAAAAAATTAGGCTTGAAGCGGAGAACGTGCTTAAATGTCTGTAAACCCAAATTCCATTTGAAGGTTGCTTTGGTACGATAAAATCACATTCTCTGAATGAATCACGTTGTTGTTCGCAGCGCTACCGTGACACCGAAAATAGAGTCTGGACTGGGACTGCCTCGTTTTGAGTCTGAATTCTAGCACGCTCAAAGCATTAAAACTTTATTTTTATTTTATTTAACCTTTATTTAACCAGGTGAGCACGTTGAAAACATTTTCTCATTTGAGAAAAGTGTAGAGGTACAGATAAAGTAGATTTAGTTACACATTAAATTAAGAGACAATGAGTGTACAATGAATAGTAAAAACAATAAAAAATAAAAGTAGTGAATGTATAATAAATAATACAGTGTGCAGGTCAAACAATTAGGCATTTGTACAAGTAGTGCAACAGATGTCGATACAATGAGGTAGGTTGGTGAATACACTCGCTTGGCGCTGTACAATACAGATATTTAGAAGAAAAAAAATGTAGGGGCTGAGGTAGATGGGTACAATTGTTGAGGAACAAAGTGGCTGTGCATAAATAACACTATTGTAAGTGGCATAATGACCGGGACTGTGGGAGGTGGAGTGTGCATAATATACAGACAGCTATGCTGGTTAGATTGTGCAAAGTGCATAACGACAGAAGAGGGTTGGGTGGGATTAACATGTGCAGTGGTCTGACAGTAGATTAGTTAGTAGTGCTTTGCATGTGGTTAGCGGGACAATGGAATCAAGCTTCAGGGATTTTTGTAGAAAATTCCAATCATTAGCAGCAGAGAATTGGAAGGAGAAACAGCGAATTTCTCTGAGAATTGGAAGGAGAATTTTTTGTACAACATTGCGTCTGGTTCGTAGTAGCCTCTACAGTGACAAACATTAGTTTGTTCGTAGAAACTGAACGTCTGTCTGCCGAGGTAGCCATTGCTAAACAATGCTTTTTGTTGGGGAAAATGTACATTCGACCGATGCAGTATAATGCTAACCAACCAATGGGCAAAAGTTTTCGCCTTAAGACACAGAAATAAATAGCGTTGAAGAAATAAATAGGGTGAAAAAATAAAAAGGAAGAATAAAACAGACAAAAATTTTATAATATACAGATAAATACATACATTTAAAATATAAGTCATTAATAAATAAATTAGAAAATTATAACGGACAATAAATAAATAAGGTAATTATTACAAAGGTGAATAAATGAAGAAGCTAATTAAAAGAGATATATACATTAATTGTATAATTTAATTACTGCCCACATTTATTTATTTACTGTATTTTTGTAAATTTAATCGTATGCTTATTTATTTTTTGAGCATTTATTTATTTATATATTTATTTCTTGTTTTGGCAGACTTGGTACTCCATATGTATGGGGGGGTTTACATCATCAACAACTATACAACTGTGATTGAATTCTCGGGCATCCAACCTGATAGATTAACCGTATATCTCAGAAAACCACATTCTCCGGAAACTATTTTGAAAACATGAATTACGTTATTTGCCAACATATCTTGGGTGTTTTTACATTTCAGCTGCATGTTTTGTTATTAGGCTATATTTGTCCTGCTGTTACGTTGCACCTGAAGTGCTTACAATTCATTACTGCTTTTATTTTTATTAGAGATCGCTGTTTATTTTGTTAATCTAAATGTAGTAATGGGTACATCTATTAATCATACACTGTTCTTTACTGTTCTCATAAACTACTGTAGTAATGGGCACATCATAAACTAGTAATGAGTATAGTACTATATCTATTACTGATTGCAATAATTTTATTTCAACAGGAATTAGGACCAGATTGACTTTGATAACTATCGTGAATATTAGACGTTGCTTTTCTGTAGGGAAAAATTATCTTGTTTTTTTAAACATCAAGAAGTAGGTTAAAATCAACATTTTCCCATGACTTACAGCAAGAGAGATGACTTTGTGAACTACAGTAGATCTCTTGTCTCGAACAATATACGTCAGTGGATGCTAGGCAAATGGAGGCAACAATCAATAATGTTTCAGCATTTCTTCATGTTGGTCTTACTCATCACAGGACAGGTTCTGGTCTTATACTCTCCGAACCACAGTCCTTCAACTTGATTATGTACAGAAGTCATGACCTTTTGGCCTATTGGCATGAGGTGTCATTATCTTGACACTTACAATAATCACAGAATGTCATCATTAACGTGTCTCCTCTAAACATGTGAGGAGCTCATATTTGAGTAATCTTTCAAATTGTACTAAACGGTTCATGGCATACATACTCAAGTAGAATACAATCATACCTTTAGATTCCTTTAGAATCATACCTTTAGAGGATTTCTCCTAAACTTAGAGCTTACATCTTTCCTTACCTAGGGCGATGGCAACTACACCAATTAGACAATTCCTTCCCACATGGAGCTGGACGGCAGTATTTCTAGTTAGACTCAGGGAAGTGTTTTCTAACAGCAATCAAGCAAGATGAGCAGTCTTTGATTACCATAGACTCAGGCCTTCTATTATACATAGTGATGGGAATAACGGCGTTATAAATTAACGGCGTTACTTTTATCAGTAACGAGTAATCAAACAAGTTACTGTTTCTCCAGTTACAACGCCATTACCGTTACTGACAATAAAATGGTTTTTGTCCGAGTATGCTTTCTCTCTGCAAGACTATGGAGCTACATTTGTGTCTTTATATCGCAATCAAAACTTTTTGCTTTGCAAACAAAACTTTTTTTTTCAAAAGCAAAACACATGTTTTAATCACATATTATATAATATATATAAAAAAGTAGAAAACTTTTGCTTGCAATTCAAAAACCTTTGCTTGCAAAACAAAAACCTTTGCTTGCAAAACAAAAACCTTTGCTTGCAAAACAAAAACCTTTGCTTGCAAAACAAAAACATTTGCTTGCAAAACAAAAACATTTGCTTTCAAAATACGGAGCTACAATTGTGTCTTTATATCGCAATCAAAACTTTTTGCTTTGCAAACAAAACTATTTTTTTCAAAAGAAAAACACGTTTTAATCACATTTATATAATATATATATATAAAAAAGTAGAAAACTTTTGCTTGCAAAACAAAACTTTTTGTTTGCAAAACAAAAATCTTTGTTTGCAAAACAAAAATCTTTGCTTGCAAAACATATTTTGTCGATGAACTCTTGAACCCATTCCTGTCTGCTTCCCAATTGGTCAACACAGCAAAACGTCAGAACGTCATTGAACATAACTCGTTTGGTAGTGTGTAGAAAATCACACAGCTTTACCTACCGAGGCAATTGAAATGCGTTCACGATATCATGCCAGGCAAAACGGTGTTGTAGATGACACTATTAATAACTTTAAATGGAGTTGGCATGTAATACGCCAACAGAAGAACTTCATAGCTTCAATGACGCCATTTGGAAAGAAAAACTCCAAGTGGGACCCATCCTCTACCCAAACAGTAAGTCTAGTATGTTATTCCTCGTACCTAGAAAGCATAGCTTCCTTTGAAAACTTCGGTCATCTAATTGTTCATAATTCTTAGTTTACTGTAGCTAGTAAGTGTATTTACCATATGCGTAGACTAATGAAATCGAATGTATAGTAATGTTGATAGGGAATATAGTTAGTGTTAGTGGCTAGTTAGCCGTGTCGACAAGTAGCCTTATTAAACCAGTAATCAGTCCAGTAGATTGTGAAAATTACCTGGCAAGTCACTGTAATTGTTTCCACCACATTAAACTACTATCACATATAAATGAACACTGAACTGTTCATGTAACTTACCTGATATGTCAGAGACAATATGGCCTGATTTGATATTTTTGTTTAACACGTCTTAACTGTCCATAGAACATTAATGTTTACTCAGGTACTAAACTAGACGTTAGCTTTAGTATCTAGGATGACACAGGCTAGATAGTAATATTACAAAGCCAGCTAGCAGTACTATAAGTCTTTGGTTTATCTTTATTTATTTATCAAAACAAAAATTGTTTGTTGCCTTCAAATACAAACATTTCATGGGCAATTTCAATTCTATCTCCTTTTATTGACACTAATCGAACAATGAGAAACAATGTGACCTTAATACTGTGTACCTTAAGATCCCCCCCCCCGGGACATCCAGAAGAGAACTGGGCACCCCCTTGAGTCTGGCCTTTCTAGGTTTCTTCCTAGGTCTTAGCCACTGTGCATCACTTCTTGTTGCTTGCTTTTGGGGGTTATAGGCTGGGTATCTGTCGAAGCACTTAAGTGACAACTGCTTTTGTAAAAAGGGCTTTATGAAATCAATTTGATTTCTTACTGGAAAAACTTAATTAGAATGAATTGAAAACAGTTAAATATTTATTTGCTTGTAGTCCAATTTGTGACATCAAATACCTTGAATAAAGTTTGGAGTGTAAGCAATCATTGTACCAACATCTCAAATATGATTTTGTTTACCTCTCCACAATTCAAAAGGTTTAAAACCTAGAATACACTGCAAAACTGAAGCAAGACGAAGGTTGACATGAATCGTGTATCATTACAATTAAACCACAATAGTTGCCGGTTTAATTACTGACTGCCAATTGTGTCCTTGAACAAGGCACTTTACCCTAAGTTGCTCCAGGGGGATGCCTCTGTATTCACTAAGTCGCTCTGAATAAGAGCATCTGCTAAATCAGAAACACTCATTCCTGCTCCCACGAGCCGCAATTCTGTAAGTTTTCCATCCAACCCTAGTTGCGATTTACCCTGAGTTGGCATTAAATTCTAATAATGTTTAGCATCACCTGTGCAAAATTTGATTTGCAACAAAAATTTACAGAATAGCATCTCACGGGAACATGGAATGAGTATCGCTGCACCAAATGATTAAAACTGTAAAGGGGTTTTTGTTTTACACATTTTTTTCAGATCCTATAACAACTTGGCCCTGATTGATCTGCAAACACCTACGTTTACCTGCGGCAGGATGCAATCTCCCAGGGGGATTGAAAAATCTAGAATCAAAGCCAGTGTTAAGATTTAAATTGGTAAGTATATGTTCATATTTTTTTTACATAGTTAGTTATTGGTCAATACAAATGGTTTACCCCAGTGGTTCCCAAACCTCTCAAGTACCACCAGACAGGCCACAGTTTAACTGTAGCCCAGAACTAGTTCACTAGATCTACTAATCAATGAGTTGTTGATTTGTAGACAAGTTGAATCAGGTTAGCTGGCTTCAGGGGATAGTATTAAATACATGGACTTGGGGAGAGGTTTGCGAACCACTGGTTTACCCAATACATGTCAAATAGCCAAACAGTGTGTGACACCAATACTGATAACACTCAGACAATCAAGAATATATAACACCAATACTTTCTTTTTCATCCTGAAAGCTGTGTAGCCATACTATCTGACAGTGTTAGACATTTTTTTTATAAATAAACAATTCTCTAGGTGTATCTATATTATGAAGCAGGTGGTTGGCGTCTTGAAGGGGATCTTCCGTGTCCATGATGGGCCACGTCTACTGCAGCTTGTCAAGTCTCTGCAGAACTTAATGGAAAACAGGAAAGTGGCAAAAACGTAAACGGTTTCATGAGTCTCACTTCTTTGTGCACAATTCCAGAGCTTAGCTGAAGTAAAACCAGAACTGACTTCTTTAAACACAAGCAATGGACCACAATGATTTGTTGTCAACAAAGCTACATTAATTGATATTGTTAGCTCATTTGAAAGATTAACATGTTATGATTTAATGTATTGCATATACTGTAAAATCATCTACCTTGCTATACTGC
>JACXGM010022596.1:5149-16724 GCA_016801145.1 Umbra pygmaea | reverse complement strand
TTGGGCATCTGGTAAGGATGCCCCCTGGGCGCCTCCCTAGGGAGGTGTTCCAGGCACGTCCAGCTGGGAGGAGGCCTCGGGGAAGACCCAGGACTAGGTGGCGGGATTATATCTCCAACCTGGCCTGGGAACGCCTCGGGATCCCCCAGTCGGAGCTGGTTAATGTGGCTCGGGAAAAGGACGTTTGGGGTCCCCTGCTAGAGCTGCTGCCCCCGCGACCCGATACTGGATAAGCGGACGAAGATGGATGGATGGATGGACCAATGGATTGCTCAGGTTCACAGTCAACAACACACACCGGACTCTAATCAGTAATCACCATCTGTATTTAGTTGCTGTTGTCTCTGTCAATCATTGTCTTCACGTGACACGTGTGTTAGGTGTAGCGTGTATGTTCTGATGGATCAAAAGACAAGTTATTAGGGTTTTGACTCCTCATAATCTATATATTTTATGAAATACCTTTTTGATATTAAACCTACATTTACTTTACTCCTCACATTTGTCTCTGTTTCTCCCTTCTCCATCTACAACGGTCACAATATGTTTCTAATATCCTTAAAATTGTTTTCAGAGTTGATAAAGCTACAGCCATTCTTTTGCAAATTTTTGAACAACATCTTAATTAACAACATGTAGTTTTGCTATTGAAATGTAGATTCATAGCAACTTCAATGTAACCATATTTATACTATAACCATGTGCAACCATTTGGTGGTGGTTTTAGATGGTTCAAAGCATAGTGATAAACAAACAACACACTTTGGCCATATATTCGAATTAGTAAATATAGGTTGAAATAAAAAGAGCCCCACAATATCACATCCACTACCATATTTTAGAGAGGCAATTATCTTATTTTCTGCTTGACATGTTTTTACATAAAACACACCTCTGCAGCGTGTAGCCAACAAACCATATTTTAGTCTCATTCATTCATTCATTAAAATTCTGTTCAAATGGAAGTTCCAAAATGGTATATATTTCCATTGAACACAAAGCCAATACAATCACAATACAAGAGACAAGAGACAACATTCTTCTTTTCTCTCCCCCCCTCCATTCAAACAACACATGCACCCCCGCAACAAAGCCAGTTACTTCTACACACAAACATAGCCCACCCAGCCCTCGCCCACCCAAAAACTCACCCACCCAAACTCCTTTCCTCCCAACCACCATCCCCAAACCCCCTCAGGTTACATCTTTAATTTTTACATTGTAGGATCAAGATTTCTTATAGACAAAATTGCCCTTATTAATGTTTTGTCAACTGTCTGTCAATTATCTTATGTTTGACAGCAGTGTGAGGCTACATACATTTACCTGTGTTGAAGGAATAACCAGTCATACAGAGTCTCTCTAGACTTACTGGGTATGGACTGGTTGTACAGACCTAAAACAGCTGGCTATATGGAGATATCAAAAGCAGATGTGGCAGGAATGTTCTCCGCATGGAAAACGTGACAGGGTCCAAGCCTCTACCTTCATCCAACAGCTTCAGCCGATGCATATACACAACATCACCGGCGGCAAGACTTCTGGATAGACTTTTGCGTAATACTCAATTCTTTATTATTTTGCAGCTGAAATATGCATAATCTTAATACACTTTGAGTATGTAAGTGTTTCCATTCGAAAATCAAATCAAAAATGATATTTTTGAAATAAAACATTAAAACTGTCCTCATATTTTATTAATGAGAATTTCTTTAATTCATTCGTATTTACACAAACGCTATGGATGTGTACATTAAAATAGTTTATTGATCTATCAGGTGGAATATACTGTTTTTTGCACCATTAGAACCTAAACAAAGCGATGTACTGTAGGACATCCTGCATTTTATGTTATCAGACAGCAGTCAGTCTTCAGTGACCCTACATACCCTAACTCTATAAGACCAACAGTAGCATAAATGCATCAGTGCCTTGAATATGCTGTACAGATCCTAAAACAAACAATAAATGACAAGCACACACTATTGCACCTCTCTTTACACACATTTATCTCCTAGGAGTAGTCGTTGTCACTATAATTAGCTTAGCACCAGTAGCTTCTTGGTGTCCATTTATCTGACATCACACTGCTCCTTTACACAATCATATTTTGAAAGCATACACACAAGTAAATTACTTTAAATATGTGTTTCTATTCTCTTAATGATGTACTGATTATGTGGAAAAAATTAAAAACAAACATTCTAAGCCTGAGATTAGTTTTTTGTATGTTTTTGCCAAACACATAATTGGGTGTAATGGATCCAAAACAGAAACAGTGCCAGATTCATTGTGTTCATTATAAGGTTAAAGCAGTTTATTTTCTCCAAATCCTGTAAATATTGCTACTTCAGAAAGAACTTGGTGATCCCTCTGCAACTATGGTAAAACAATTGTAATATCCGCAACACTGCTTTAAGCTCCCATATTTAATATATTTAATGCAAAGGCAATGTTTCGAACCTGCTTGGAATTTTTCAGGCAAACTTTTATGGTGGCATTGTTGCGGAATGACTGTGTGACAACTGAGAAGAGTTTATTGTTTTTTATTTATATTTTAACAGAACTCAAATTAATAATATGAATTTTCAGGAGTCATTTTAGGAGAAACCATTTTTTCCACACTGCTCATCCAACATGGAAGCCTTTAGTCAGATCATGCACGGAATGATTACGCTCACCAACTATACTCCCGCAACTGAACATACAGGCACCCAATTTGCACACAAGGAGTCGCTGGAGAGCAACGTGCTAAGGTAGATAATCCGACTTAACTATCCCAAATTTGGGGCAGGGCTATGTCAATTTGCACTGCCTCATGCTGGAAAGAACACATGGGTTTATCAAGATAATGTTATGAAAGGAGCCAAATAACTCTTCAACTTCTCTGCATGGTTCAACTGAACATCCTCTTTAAAGACGAGTGCAAGGTTTTGTCACAGATCACTGCAGGTATTTCTTCACTTCAGTTCCCCAGAGAAATCCCCAGAATGGCAATCACAAATGCAGCAATACATGCTACTTATTCTGGCCTTGGTGGTTGGACAGTCGTGGAGACTTGGATTTAAACATGTGATTGAAGTCCTTAGTGGCACACCTCTATGTCCAAATGGCACTGAAGACAACCAATATCTGTCTGTTAAATCACTTTGTGCAACGATAGTCTCAGAGCGTTTCTGTTGAGCCAGTTAGGAAAAGGCTACCTCTGTGACCTGCTCTTGGCCTTCAAACACTGAACAAGTTTCTCAGGCATATGGAAGGAATGTAAGGAAGTAAGTATCCTTAGACTAGCGTTCACTCATAGGAGCAGGATTCAGTCTCCTGCAGGGCCGTAATCCAACATACAATATGTATGCAGAGCATTGGTGCACCTGGTTCCATTTCATACTCACTGGGGCTCAAACTCCCAAACTCCAAACTCAGAATGGACATGAACCACAAGTCCCAGAGTTTGTAATATGCTTGTTTGTCAAATAGTGTGATTTGAGAGATTTCACTTAATTGGCACATTCTATAATAATGAACACATTATAGTGTTGCATTCCTTTTTACAACTAACCCCACCTGGATGGTATGCACAACATTATTTATACCAGGCCCAACAGGAACATTATAAAACAGTTACTAGGTAACAACCTAAACTGGAATAACATCCCGTTACACTACCCCCACAGGAGTACCGAGTCCCTTTGGTACATGCCTATTAAGAGGCCTAACGTGAGGTAAGTAATAATAACTCAACTATCTAAACAGTCTTTATAACTAAGAATAGTTTTAACCCATTTGGTCCACTTCTTCTGACTTCTTCCTAACTCTGATATCTTGCTGGCAGATGTACTTCTCTTCCTTTATGTGTTCTCTTAACTTCTTTTATTCCTTTTTGCGCATCATTGGAATCTGACGTTTCAGCTTTCCCTCCTGCAAGTTGATGCCGTCGACAAGCAGCTGGCTGTCATTTTTTAACAGTTTTTTGTCTTCCTGTTTCCAACTTTTCAGACACGTCCAGATAAACTGTCGTCCCCTTCGGTTAGTGGTGCAGGTAAATTCCTTGAACGGGGTTGTGTAGGGTGCGCCTGGGAACACTTGGTGCCTTTGTCATTTGACCCATGCTGGGATCACCTTACTGTGTCAGGGCTGTTGCCAGTCATGGTGCATTATTTTCTTTTCTCGTTGGCCTTGGATTTCATAGACCACAGGGCCAAGACATTCAGATACCACAACGGGGCCTTTCCATGGTGCCTGGAGGGTAGAGCTCTGTCCTTTCCTTTTGTTGGTATATTTGACATAGACCAAGTCTCCAAAACTGTAAATTATCTCTTGAGCTCTCAGATAATGTGTTTTCTTTTGAAGCTGTTGAGCAGTGTGAATATGTTCTCTGGCAGTGTTGTGTGCATCCTTCAGCCCTTCTTCAAGATTGTGGAGGAATTCCAGGCATACCATTCTGTTGGCCTTCAGCTTGGCTGCACACAGGGGCGCCCCAGAAATCTTTCATGGGGTGGCCAGATGGGGCCACCAAAACGAAAAGCCACACTCGAATTTCAGGAATTCTATTTTGCTGTTGTTATATATGTGTGGCAGTCTGAGCCGGTCCAACACATACGCAATAATCATTCTTCTGTCAACACTATATTATGCTGGCAACACAAACTCTTATTTTTTGTTTCAAAATAATAGCTCTCAATTTTATTAATTGCAATAATCATTTTCAATTAATTTTTAAGCTAGTGAATTGCAACCAAATGCAATTTCATTGTGTGTAAAGAAACAATAACAGTATTTGTTAGGAAAAAACATGTTTTTAATAACAACATTTAAATAACAACAGTAACAAATACGCTCTACACACAATTTGATTTATTATATTGTCAGTGTCTCATGTCAAAGGACGATTACATTTGTAAACATTCACTATGGTCTGTTTTATCCAGAAATAGACTGATTTTAGCAACACAAACATGCACCCATTACCTATCTATGCAATAAATTAACAATGATTATTGCAAGGAATAAAACAAGTGCTATTATTTTGAAACAAGAATTTCAGTTTGTGTTGCCGGCATAATATACGTGTTGACAGAAGAACGGTTCTTGCGTATGAGTTAAACCGGCTGTGGAGGCAGTCTGCGAGAACCCATAACATCCTTTATACGAGGCCCTAAAGGAACAGTATAAAACAGTTGCTAGCTAACAACATTAACTGGAATAACCTTCCCATTACAATATGTTTCCCCATTTCCGGCTATGCCTAGGATGTCTGTTAAGGAATGTGTACATTGATACGGGGGGAGTCAGATTTGTAGTCTGCCATTTCGATTCATGACTGCCAAATGTTGTTGTGTCCTTGAGCAAGGCACTTTACCCCTAAGTTGCTCCAGGGGGATGTCCTGTATTTACCGTAGGTCACTCTGGATAAGACTGTCTGCTAAATTACTAAAATGTTAAATGTACATACAGCGCTGCCCAGTCTACAGGTGGGCGTGTCGTTAGGGGATTAAGGATATATTACCATTAATATGCACATGAAAATACATTAATAATTGATATATTTCCTTTTCCCTTAGGGGCAATGTTCTGAGTTAAACAGATAATTAATAGCTTAATAGAAAGCGTGGAGAATGATCTTATTGATCTTAGTTGCCTCGTAGATATTTAATATCTATAAATCTTACTCCATGTGTTTGTGTTAGCTAAGCAAGTTCAAACCAGGGTCTCGCCCGCGTGAACTCTGGATCCGCCAAGGTAGCTAACCTGGACCCTCCGAGCCACACTAAGTATGCAATATGGATGGGCCAAACTCTCATCACGTAAATGTCTGCAACAGCCGTGCAAGATCTAAGGTACATTGACTCGACCTTAAAATCAGAAATGCTTCCCGGGAGCTGAACTGCATGATAGGGGCGAGGGATAAGGAATGCCCAGGTGTGGGCTGAACTTTACTCCCCTGACAACCTGTACACAAAAATCCCCTTTCTGCCAACTGAGGATGACGCTGCGGGTTGCCGAGCCTCAGTGATTACAACCCGAAGCCTGGAATAGCTTGTTAGCAAAGTGTGTGTGTGTGTGTCTCATATGAACAGACTACTAGTGAATGTAGTTAACAGGGTAGATAGTAACACCCGAAACTCTCCTCCGGAGGTTTACCGGGAATAACTGTAGCAGACTCAGACGGAACTCGGTATACAAATCAAATTACATTTAATTCCAGTTGCAGAGCATAACAATACAACACTACAACCAAACTATGAAATACAAGTTACATACCCAATATAGTTCACTTTCTGAAATCCTTTAGCCTACCACAAACTACAATTATCCTAGAGATCTAAACACACAGCTAGGGCATAAGCTTGCCCGGAGTCTCGGGTTACAATTAGAACTCAACTCACAAATCTAACAGCAGAGCAATTTAACCTTCGCGCCCAGTTGATCCCGAAACTCCTCCCCCGTTGCATGGCAAATGGAATCACTTCACTTAGCGGTGATAGAACAAACAGGCTTGGCACTTCCACATTACATAATTCAATTATTCACAGTCTCGCTGGCGCTAGCCTTGGTAGCAACAATAGAACAGTGTCATAACATATACATGAAATTGAAAGGTCCCACCCCAGGAGGGGAACAAACATTTTACTGTGGAAACCTTCAACATCCTGGCCAGCCAACTAGAATAGTTATCTGTAAAGAAAAACATGCCTTGTTCAACCCATGTGGAGATAGTCATTATTTGGTCTTGTGAACAACATTAATTTCCCACTACAGGAGGGTAAGTAATCGCACACAATTACCTTGTCACGTCATTCTTGTATGACCCCTTGTGCGGGTCATGTTCCTGTGAATTCATTCACAGTTGTGTAGTTGGCGAACATGTATTCCTTACATATACGTCATGTATGTACTGACTTAAGACTTGCGTGTTGAACAAGCAATGTGTTCGTACAGTTTAGCATCACGAGGGGTTGCTAATGAAGGCGTAAAGGGGAATTGGACGTGGGAAATTGGGTGAGGAGAAAAAAAATCCACCACAACCCTGTCCCATAGAAAATTATTAATATTAACATTTTAAATAGTTCCAAAGATTATGTAATGCGTTTACCCCATACACCACCTAGCATCAAATATGTGCCAGAACACAAACCGCACATCAGCTAATAATGTTGTCAAGCAATAAAGAATGGTTAGGTGTCCATTATGTGAATAGGGCTGTGATGGGAAAAGACACCCTGTTTAACACCACTTTGCAGAAAAAGGAATCACATGTTACACCTGAGTTGTCCTTTTTGAATATTAGATTCTCATGAAACTAAACAAGTTATATATACTTTAATATGGGAAGACACAGGGAATGATACAGACCATGCCACAGTCCTGGAGGGTGTTTTATTAAAGAAAACAGAGAATGTGGTGAAGGGAAAACAGACCAACGGTCGACTTTGGGGCAGGCTCCATGTGGTGGTTGGGGAGTAATTGGTGTATGTGGTGTTAGTGCAGTGGCACTGTGTTGCAGCTTGGCCCCCATGGGATATTCCAGAGTCTGCCAGGTTTGTCCTTTGCGTGTGTCAGTGTCCCACATTTTTCACCACAATACCAAATGCAAACTCTTAGTGTGAGTGAATACTGCTCCACCTTACAACACTTTGCCCAACCTACAGAGTATTTTGTTTGATCTCAAAGTAAACTCCTGGTCTGTGACCTGACAGACATTGCCATATAGAATTATGTCATTTCATCATAATCGTCCATCACATTCATCACACAGCCAAAGCAGCTTATTAGAGCAGATTGGAAGTCTTATCCATGGCTGGTTTTCTGTACAACACGTCACTTCTGAGGTGAAACTTTTTCATAGTAGCTGTTTATGAGCCTTCTGGATTTCAGCCCTGCTCAGGCCAGGTCTGTCTGGCTTTTACATTTTCCATCTTGTAGTTTCTATATAAACACAGCCTGGATGAAGGACACCATATTTGGATTGGTTGGTTATTGTTTGGGTGAAGTCTTCAATTTAGGGGAATATCAAATGTCCAATATATCTGGAAATATTAAAGGTGTTTCTGTGATTATATTAAAAATATGTTGTTGGATTTTGTGTATTTGAAGTGACAAATGCAATCCCAAAGATTAGAAAGATATAAGACCCTACACCATCAAATAACAATATTGTAATATTGTGTAAACATTTTACAGTCAATTTAAAATGTAATCCAGTAACTTTGCGTCCTTGACTTTTAATAAAAATGCATGTTTAAATTTTGATTTTACAAACAGAACGTGTTGCAAACTCTATTATGTACTCAGCATTTCTGAAAGGGAGCTGCTTGAATGCATCTCTACTGTATGTGATTAATTTCAGAATTAATGTACTACCCTATTACTAAGGCCAACAATATGTTAAGTTTTTAAAATGTGAATCAGCAGTTCAAACAACTACAATGCAGTTATCAGGCCTTGGCTTTCTAGAGAGCTAGAGGATGGACTTGGATATATGTTAGCATAGTAAATTTGTAGGGCTGTGGAGTCAAGGACAGGAACAGCAGACTGCATGTTTCAGAGAGTGGTAGAAGAGATACTTGCAATGTCCTTTGGAGTAGCAAAGTGGCCACAAAAGCCTGTTAATCCTCCTCTTTTACAAGGAGATTTTCTATGCTGAAAGAGGCTTTTCACGTTATATCGCACCCCCCTTTTCAAGCATGTCTTTGGGACTGAAGGAATTCAATGAAATTTGAAGACAGCTGTTACATAATAGGTGGATTTCCTGTACAATTTACTCGTCCTCATTATTAGGCATCAGCTGAGACCTGGATGAGGTCAAAATTTAACAACAGGTACAGTGTGATGACCTTTCTCTAAACAACACTGGCACGCCAATGCATGCTTACTTCCCAAATGTCAGCAGGCTTCCCTCCTGCATCCAACGCTCCATTAAATGATCGTGGGGTTAGTTGCCTTTTTTTATTTCACAGATGGTAGTTAAATGAGATTCCATAAGAGAGACTTTATTTACAGTGGCACTCACTTCCTTAGGAATGGAATATTTAAATACAGGAACTGGGAAACTTGTCAGCCAAGGCTAATAGACAGTGATAGGAAAAGCTACCTAAATAAGATTTTGCTGAATGAGTACATGCGTCAGTCTACTGTAAGCTCTGTGTTGAAAATAGTTTGACGTTGGTAGAAGTCTTACAAAACAAGTCTGTACATTTCGGCATAACATCTAGAGAACACCTTAGCTCTTCTGAAGTGACACGTTCAGGCTGATTGGAATTGTTCTCTCGATACTGATGAATCACATGTGGATATGGGTTTTCAGCCAAAGTCAACACTATTCTCAGTCGAATCCTGGTCCGATAAGGAGCCATTCCTCCTGAATTATGACCATATGAATTTGGAAGAATGCTGGTAAATATCTAAGTTGCAATTGGCAGCTTGACACATGCACAGTTAACTCTGCAAGGAGGCATTCTACTTCATAACAAAGTACACAGTAAAATCCATAGAAAAAGGAAAGAAAAACACAACATGTACAACCATGTGTTCTCAATACTTCTAACCCTCTTTTTTGAGAAGCACATCTCACTACTTACTGAAGAAGACCTCCCTGGCCTAAATACATTCCGTAATTTAGTTTTACCTCCCTAGTGATATCAACGTTCTGGTCTTTATCCTAACAATCCCAGGGAAGTTGCTCTCTTGCCGTCCTATCCATCCTGCGGAAATCAAAAGGAACCATAAATACAGAGGCTATTTACAATGAAAACACCCTTATATCTCTTTGTAAAAGTCTGTCTCCATTCCAAATGTTCTGGCCTTAAGTCTTCAGTTAGGAAATATTGTAACTCTCCAGTAATAATTTTGGGTGAATGTCGCTCCTCTACTGCCAAGAGAGGTGTACTCACTGAACTCACTGACTAGGAGATTTTAATTTGGACAAGGAAACTTGGGATTAGATTTTTATAAAGTATTTCTGTGGTTATCTATCTTGAGCCAGTTGACTACTGAGACCGTTCGGCTGTGTATCAAGAATCTGGCAAACTCAACTCTACTGAATATGTCTAATTAATCCACCAGAGAGGTATGCTGCCTGTGGTATTAGTGATCTTTCCTTCATCACTAAATGTAAATTGTAATACACTGCTCAAAAAAATTAAGGGAACACTCAAATCACACATCGGGTCTCGATTAACTAAAAATATTAAAGATCAAAAAATCTTGGAATGTGAGAGCAAATCAATGGCATCAATTACTTTATAATCCAGGAACTACTTACACACTCTGGCCGTATGAGGCCGGGTATTGTCCTGCACCAGGAGGAATTAAGAGTTTACTGCACCAGTGTAAGGGGGGTCTGAGGAGTTTAGCTGTCAGGTTACCGTTGGCTAGCACATGGAGTTCTGTGCGGCCCTCCAAGTATATGCCTCCCCAGACCATCACTGACCCACGACAAACCAGTCATGCTGGATGATGTTGCAGGCAGCATAGCGTTCACCACGGTGTCTCCAGACTCTCTCACGTCTGTCACATGTGCTCAGTATGAACCTGCTCTCATCTGTGAAGTGAACTGGCTGCCAATGGTAGACCTGACAATTTGTTTTTTTAATATTTTTTATTAAAGTTAGCATATATAAGAACAGAAATCCAAAATATCAAAAATCAAATGCACCTTACAATCTTCATCCCCCTGCAGAACAGAACATCTCTCCCACAAGATCTGGACTCTGCACACCAAGTGCAACCTCCCCAACCCCCTACCAAACATCTCCCACCTCAACCCCCCCCCAACAACCCAGACCCACCAACCCACCCACGCAGATCCCCTAAGCCATACACAACACAAACACACACAAAAATCTAAGCAAACAGAAGAATACATAAAAAATAAAATAGGCTAACATCAGTACACAATTAGTCAGGCAGTCTCTGGAGGGACTCAAAGTATAAAATGAAAGGTTGCCACCAATAAAAAAACGTATTGCTAGACCCCCGAAGAGAGAACGTATTTCCAACTGCAGGAAGGAGATAACATCCCTTAGCCATTGAGAAATTGAGGGGGTCTTGGAAGACTTCCACTGGAGGAGATTTCTGCATCAAGCAAATAGTGTAGTGAAAGCCACAGTGTCTGTATGTTTGACGTCGAATGTGATTAAGTCCTCGGGAACACCATCAATAGCTATCATGGGATAGGGGAGCAGAAGAATTTGAATTACTTTAGACAAGAACTGAAGGATAGAGTCCCAATAGTGTCTAAGCTTATAGCATAGAAAAAAACATATGATAAAGGTGACATGGAGGGGTATGACATCTGATTAATTGCTTAAATGCCACGGTGATAAGCGGTTGTTTGCAGCTTTCGTTTTCACTCCTGTCAGTGAAACACCGGGGTGTTGTCGCTTCAAATGCGTGGCCATGCTTGATGTGTTTCCACTGTCATATCGCTTTCTTGTGCCACAGTGCCTACACACTGTCACGGTTTTATCCACTAACCTCTTTCCTTCATTATATTTAACAAGGAAGCCAAAATTCTCCCATACAGGGGATTTAAATGACGCGGGACGTCCAAGCTCCTCCGTTCCTCCGCTTGCCA